>OZ024915.1:62500672-62751839 GCA_964017125.1 Flabesymbios commensalis
AGGTGACATGGTCTGCACTTGCTCTTTACCTATTTACAAGGGTACCTCGACAAGACATGCCAAGGTCATATCAATAAAAAAAAATTAAAAATCCAATTTTTGTCTTTTTTCTCCAATTTGACCTTGAAATGACGTTGAAGTTACCTTGGCATGACCCCTCCCACCTGCTGAAACTCTCTCCCTGATGCTGAGGCCCCCAGTATGCCAGGTCCTTTTTGCCATGTAAGTGAAACAACAAATTAATTCATGGTTGAAGCTTTTTTGTTTATTAGATTTATAATTTTCCAAGACAAGAGTAGGTTATCTCTGAAATAAGTGTTGCACCCAGACCACCGGTATTGAAATATATATTTCTGTATTAAATACACTATCGGAAACAAAGCACAGGACTGTGTGATAACAGAATACACTCTGTTCATGATGTCTGTAATACATTTATAGATCGCCTTACATCAACGTGAATCAGGCCTTAAAAATAATAAAATTCAATTTTTCAAAAGCCTTTCAAAGAAGCTAAATAATGTTTTTAAAACTCAGAGAATGTCTTTCTAAAACTGTTCATGGAGTATGGAAGGCTAGATACTAGTATGTACTAGGAAGATAGCGCTCGGCTCCCACCAGAGCCCACAGTGTCTCCACAGATGATGTGTCCACAGATGCCGCCACCTCACTCGTTCGGGTGGGCTAATAAAAGAAAGGTTTATTACACCACTTGAGAAGATGTTCATACTAATTGAGTCAGTATTAACAGTCATGTAGTATTAACATGCTTATTATTATCTTTTACTATTATGTATTATGTGCATAGGTTATTTAATAGCATTGTAATTATTTATTCATTACAGGTGAATGTCTTGAAACCGTTTAGAGGGGACGGCCACAACTCCACGTTCCGGGAAATGTTCGGCCACATCGGTTCAGCAAGTCTGTTGGCAGCCTTCAGCATGAAGGGAAAGTAAGGAAAAGAGGCCTTACACATGTTTCAGTCTTTACAATTATATCGAATTGTTATAATAGTTAGGCTGACTGGTGGTTATATATGAAGGAATTGTTCATTTAATAATAAAAGCATGAAATTTTACATGCTGTAAGAGAACACCCTTTAGAATGTTTTTACCTATAGAGCCATTAAAAAAATGACCTGTGAGCTGACTGGCGGCCATTTTTTAAAATGGCCGCCAAAATGTATATAAGTGTCAATATATCCGCGCCTAATCCACTTGGAATCAAAATATTTTCATCTAAATATACCTTTTTTTAGGGGTACGGATAATAAATAAATCATGTTTATACTCATCAATCCAACACAGAGCATTTTAATGACCTAAATGGCAGCCAATTTACAAAATGGCTGAACAAATATATGTCTATAATTTTTACGTCAACTTCTAATCCATAAATATTTTGAATATCTATGTCTAATTGTTTATTTTGAAGGCCACATATTACGGGTGTCAATATATCAGCTTCTGAACCACCAAAAATCGAAATATTTTAATCTAAGTATACATTTTCAGGGGTATTCATAATGAATAAAGTATTTGTAAACACAATAATCCAACAACAAAAATATTTGACGACTCCAGTGGTGGCCATTTTACCAAATGGACCAAATCTGAATATCTATATATCAATGACAATATTTAAGCTTCTTATCCACCTAAAATCTAAAGATTTTATCTAAATATACATTTTCAGGGGTACAGATAATGAATAAAATATTTGTAAACACATCAATCCGACAAAAAACAAACATTTTACTGACTCCAGCGCTGGCCATTTTACAAAATGACTGACCAAATCTGCGTACGTGTCAACATCTCAGCTTCTAATCCACCTATACACACCTATATACATTTCCAGGGGTAGGTCTACTGATACTAATTAAAGTATTTTTAAAAACATTATTACAACAAGAAAAAAACATTCCACTGACTCCTGTGGAATTGTACCATTGTACCTGTCAATATCACAGCTTCTAATCCACGTAAAGAAGAATTATTTGTACTTGAATATACATTTTTAGGGGCACTGATAAAAAAGGCATTTTCAGACATTTTAATCCAATAAAAGAACATTTTAATAAATTCAATGACAGCCAGTTTACAACATGACCGGCCGAATATATTTAGGTGACATTTACTGGTGATATGCTCTATAAAGAGCCCTTGAAGTTATTCAATAAAAGTAGTATATAAGGCTTCCTTCAGTCGCGATATTGCCATGAATGTGCAGAAAGCGACGTAAACTATATTCACTCACATTACAGTTACAATCGAATTGTTGTGTCTAAATATAACTTATTAATGGAGGGGATTAATATATATATTAAATGTTTTTTCTTCATCTAACAAAAAACGCATTTTAATATTGGTTAGTAACTGCAATATCTTTAAATACACTTAAGAGTTGAAATATATAGCCTAAAAATATATATATATTAAAGTACTTTTATCAATCTTGAATATAAAATCATCTAAAAAAACGGCATCTCAATAATTCAGATCAATTATATTGGTAGATAACTCATTTAGATAGTTAGAATTATTAGAATCAAACATTGTTACCATTGAAACCTTCTCTTTAATATGAAAATTTAAATAACTTTTAACCTGTTGCTGTTACAAATAAAATAGATTATAGATCAAAAAGCTTTGACAGATTTTACTATATCTAATTACATCTATCTCGCACACACTGTTTGTAATCAAACATATTTTCATTGGCTACATAGACCTGAAATATGAAGAAAGGTTAATCTTGACCACTTCACTTCTCAGCTCCCATTGCCTGTTGGCACCCCAATTCACAATATTCAAACTGACCAGATATTACTATATATGTGACAGTAAGGCTTGTTTTTAACTTAGATAATTGCGTGTTTGTGCATTATGAATACACATACTATTTACATGAATTCTCACTCATTATTACTAATAGCGTCAGGTATGAAATTATAGTCTGACTTATTAGGTCTAGCAAACATAAGGAGCCAGTGACCCCCTCCGCCACCCCGGATAGATTGGTGAAGTGTATAACTGTTGTAGCTTGTCTAAAACTTTTCTATAAACATAATGATCACTGTTCAGAGTATGCAAATGTGTGTGCCTCAATCCACTCGCTTTATTTCGACGATATTGACCTGCCAAACACGCTCTATGGTCAATAAGATCGATGGCTACCAGGGTGTTTGCCTTTGAGTTTGGTACATATACAGATTGATCTGTGTTAAATTATTGACAGACATTGTTGCCCAATCTTGTAGAGCTGTTTATGACATTACCATTATGAGGGACAATTTAAATAGAGCCTCTTACTTGTCTGGTGCGGTTGTAGAGGCTCGTTTACCACGTTTACAAGACACTAATATGGTACTTGGTCTTCTGAATAATAACATCATATTCGCTTAGTTTAGCCAGCATACTTTCATCTTGTAGGTGTCGGGAATATTTTCTGACCAGAGCATCAAGATCAAGCGTATGGTACAATAGTTCTGTGTCTGTTGCTGGTTCCATGCAAAAACAGATCTGTCATGTTACTATTTTGACGAAAATAGGGTCTATACCTTTTTAGGAATATAATCTAATGTCTGCTAATGTTGTTTTCCTTTAGTCACTTAATTCAAGCTTAGGGGTTTTGTCAAGTTAAAAAATCCAAAAATCCGAGAAAAACTCGTGGGTGAGTGAGTCAAGCCGCAACTCGGATAATTTTTTTGGGGGGCAAATTATTTGTTTTTTGTGTGTGTTTTTGAGTTGTTTTTTGTTGTTGTACGTGTTTCCAAAAAAAAAAAAATTGGATAGGGGGGTGGGTGGCGTCTGGCCATTCTGAGTTTTTCTCGGATTTTTTTATTTTTTAAAACTTGACAAGACCCCATAGTTTTGTCAGATTATAAATGAAATCCATCAAACCATTTGCCTTAATGGTTTTAAACGTCCCGCCAAGTCAACTGGCTGTAGACTGGAAATAATATTTTATAGCAAATATCATTTTTCAATACTACCGATCTCAGTCTGTATCAACCAAAAAGCATTGCCATGCATATCTTATCTGCATTAATGTAGCAATGATTTGTAAATAAATCAATAGAACGATAAAACAAGCATTTATCGGATCATTTAGATACGTATTTCAGATTGTTCTCCCTAATCCCTGGTCCTGAAAATGTATATAAACACCAAGATTTTTTTTCTACGTTAATTAGAAGCGCAGATATTAAAACATGTATATTCTGGCGACCATTTTGAAAAATGGCCACCATCGAGATAAAAACATTAGCGTATTTTTAATTGGCTTTGTGTAATCTTTGGTCCCGAAAATGTATATTTAGACACCAAGATCTTTTTTCTAAATCAATTAGAAACTGAGATATTAAAGCATTTAAATTCTATAACGGCCATTTTGAAAAAAACATGACTGCCACGATGGTCAGATTTTAAATTTGCGTATTTATAATTGTCTTTTTTTGTAATCATTGGCCCAGAAAATGTATGTTTAGACACCAAGATTTGTTTTCTACTTTAGTTAGAAACTGCGATATTAAAGCATGTATTTTCCGGCGGCCAGCCAATAAGGTTAAACGTTAAATTTACGTATTTGTTATTGTCTTTTTTGTAATACTTGGTCCTAAAAATGTATATTTAGACACCAAGATCATTTTCCAAGTGATTTAGAAACTGAGATATTGAGACATGTATATTCTGGCATGCAAAATTTCATGCTTTTATCATTAAATGAACATTTTTTTTACCAGTCAGCCTAGCTAAAAGTGAGTTTGCTTGCAGCAATATTTTATGTACATGCTAGAAGTAGATACATATACTATAATGTTATGAATAATTATACATTTTTTGTTACAGCCTAATGTACAGATTTAGTATGGGAGGTCTCAATTGGCAATGATCATGACACACAACACAGTTTGTCAGAGTATCAATCGTTTCTTCATGTTCTTTCAGCTATTAGGTCAATGAGAAACAATTCATATTTGTGAAACAATAATATATAAGATGTAACATCCTTGAGTCCATTTTTATTCTTCCTCCATTCAGAGATGCTTGCTTGAAAGTACACCAGGGGTCAAGTGTGGCAGACATCGATGCGGCCTTATCATAGGTGTTAAAACATGCCCTGAGAAAAGATAAAATGGAAAGACTAAGCATCCATAAAGGTAGAATTGATACGAAACTTGTATAATATATATCACTTAAGTTAAATCAGTAATATGTCTATAATTTTTTTCATCCCGGCTGGCCTCTTGTTAAAAAATGTTTGGTCTTGCTTTGGAAATATCACAACGTATTAGCTGGACTTCATGGTGGAAGTGATAACTTATGAGTTTTGCTTTATAATTTTATTTCAGACAGGAGAGAAAGAGAGGGAGAGAGAGCTGTCAAGCGCCACTGTCGTCCACTACCACTAATTAACCGAGAACATGAGAGCGAAGGGACTGAGTAGACGAAATAACCTATTTTGTATAAAAAATAAACTGATGAAACATGGTGACGTGTTTGAATTACTCGATATATTGCACTCAACACAGCATTCAAAATAAAAAATGTCGGGTATTTTTCACATTACAATAATTCAAAGGAATTTCCGCGTGACAATGGTGACCTTTCACTTTATTAGGCAACTCATTTTTTCAGAAATTTCTGGGATCAGGCTAGGAAATAGCTACATATATGTAGCCCCCCCCCCCCCAAAAAAAAAAAAAATCTGTGCAATAGACAACCTCCTTTGAACCTTTATTTCGAACCCAGTAACATATTCACAGCATATTTTTATGTGGATGATAAAACACATTGAAGGAAAAGGTGGTAACATTAAGGGCCCAAACCAATGTGGCAATGTCATATTTCAACGTTGTAGTAACGTTGCTGTAATGCCATCATCACAATGTTGCAGTAACGTTGCTTGAATATCATTTGCATACAATCACATTTCCCATGCTACAGATATATGCTTTTGATTTTTTTAAGGTTTTCCTGAAATTCAAAATGTCCGCCACGGATCAATTTCATAATTATTGTGGGCGCATAGACTGAGAACATTCAAGTAAAAAATATTCATATTTTGCAATCACAGTCCCCCACGATATGGATATGTAGCCTACAGGTGATTTTAAATGTTTACTGAAATGCAAAAGTGGACGCCGCGGATCATTCTCATATTTTTTGTGGGCGCATAAACTGAAATATTAAATTTCAGAAACCATTAAAATTCATTTTTTTTACATTACCCACTATATGGAAATGTGCAGGTGATTTTATTAAAATTTGAAATGACCGATTTATGAACTAATTGTCCATTCACCATTTACAGTGTAACGTTGCAGCAACGTCATTTTGTAGACTCCAAAAGGCGTTGTAACAACGTCAGAAAGTAATGTTGACAGGTAACATTCAAGCAATGTCACTACAATGTTCAAATCCCACGTTTGTGATTAAACCTCCAGCAACGTTACGGCAACATTGTGATAAACGTTTGCAAACGACATTTCACCAACGTTACCACAACGTTGTGTTGAACGTTTGCAAATGACATTTCAGCAACGTTACAGCAACGTAATGAAGAACGTTTGCAATGACATTCCAGCAACGAATTTGGTCGTATTTCAATTGGATTTTTTTTAAATGTTTTCGATAATGAAATTGAGCGAGGATCTTAAGACTTGAACCGGGTCAGCAAGATCCTGTGACTGACTGTATGATACAAAACGTATGAAATGACGAAGTTTTCAAATTATTTATAGACGCCTACAAAAAATTCTACAGCTATGAAACTCTATGGGGTAGTGGTCGAGATCATGTAGAATTTTGTCGTATTTAAATTGGATTTTTAAAAAATGTTTCTGATAATGAAATTGGGCGAGGATCTTAAGACTTGAACCGGGTCGACAAAAAGTGATAAGATCCTGGGACTGACTGTATGATCCGAAACGTATGAAATGACCAAGTTTCAAAAATCCTAGAGCTATGAAACTCTGTGGGGTGGTAGTCTAGATCATGTAGAATTTGGTCGTATTTAAATTGGATTTTTAAAAAATGTTTCTGATAATGAAATTGAGCGAGGATCTTAAGACTTGAACCGGGTTAGCAAGATCCTGTGACTGACTGTATGATACAAAACGTATGAAATGACGAAGTTTTCAAATTATTTATAGACGCCTACAAAAAATCCTACAGCTATGAAACTCTATGGGGTAGTGGTCGAGATCATGTAGAATTTGGTCGTATTTAAATTGGATTTTTAAAAAATGTTTCTGATAATGAAATTGGGCGAGGATCTTAAGACTTGAACCGGGTCGACAAAAAGTGATAAGATCCTGGGACTGACTGTATGATCCGAAACGTATGAAATGATCAAGTTTCAAAAATCCTAGAGCTATGAAACTCTGTTGGGTGGTAGCCCAGATCATGTCGAATGTGGTCGTATTTAAATTGGATTTTTAAAAAATGTTTCTGATAATGAAATTGAGCGTGGATCTTAAGACTTGAACCGGGTCAGCAAGATCCTGTGACTGACTATATGATACAAAACGTATGAAATGACCAAGTTTTCAACTTATTTATAGATGCCTATAAAAAATCCTACAGCTATGAAACTCTATGGGGTAGTAGTCGAGATCATGTAGAATTTGGTCGTACTTACCTTGGATTTTTAAAAAATGTTTCTGATAATGAAATTGGGCGAGGATCTTAAGACTTGAACCGGGTCGACAAAAAGTGATAAGATCCTGGGACTGACTGTATGATCCGAAACGTATGAAATGACCAAGTTTCAAAAATCCTAGAGCTATGAAACTCTGCGGGGTGGTAGCCCAGATCATGTAGAATTTGGTCGTATTAAATTGGATTTTTAAAAAATGTTTCTGATAATGAAATTGGGCTAGAATCTTAAGACTTGAACCGGGTCGACAAAAAGTGATAAGATCCTGGGACTGACTGTATGATCCGAAACGTATGAAATGACCAAGTTTAAAAAATCCTAGACCTATGAAACTCTGTGGGGTTGTAGCCCAGATCATGTAGAATTTGGTCGTATTTGAATTGGATTTTTAAAAAATGTTTCTGATAATGAAATTGAGCGAGGATCCTAAGACTTGAACCGGGTCAGCAAGATGCTGTGACTGACTATATGATACAAAACGTATGAAATGACCAAGTTTTCAAATTATTCATAGACGCCTACAAAAAATCCTACAGCTATGAAACTCTATGGGGTAGTGGTCGGGATCATGTAGAATTTGGTCGTATTTAAATTGGATTTTTAAAAAATGTTTCTGATAATGAAATTGGGCGAGGATCTTAAGACTTGAACCGGGTCGACAAAAAGTGATAAGATCCTGGGACTGACTGTATGATCCGAAACGTATGAAATGACCAAGTTTCAAAAATCCTAGAGCTATGAAACTCTGTTGGGTGGTAGCCCAGATCATGTCGAATGTGGTCGTATTTAAATTGGATTTTTAAAAAATGTTTCTGATAATTAAATTGAGCGTGGATCTTAAGACTTGAACCGGGTCAGCAAGATCCTGTGACTGACTATATGATACAAAACGTATGAAATGACCAAGTTTTCAACTTATTTATAGATGCCTATAAAAAATCCTACAGCTATGAAACTCTATGGGGTAGTAGTCGAGATCATGTAGAATTTGGTCGTACTTACCTTGGATTTTTAAAAAATGTTTCTGATAATGAAATTGGGCGAGGATCTTAAGACTTGAACCGGGTCGACAAAAAGTGATAAGATCCTGGGACTGACTGTATGATCCGAAACGTATGAAATGACCAAGTTTCAAAAATCCTAGAGCTATGAAACTCTGCGGGGTGGTAGCCCAGATCATGTAGAATTTGGTCGTATTAAATTGGATTTTTAAAAAATGTTTCTGATAATTAAATTGGGCTAGAATCTTAAGAATTGAACCGGGTCGACAAAAAGTGACAAGATCCTGGGACTGACTGTATGATCCGAAACGTATTAAATGATCAAGTTTCAAAAATCCTAGAGCTATGAAACTCTGTGGGGTGGTAGCCCAGATCATGTTGAAATTGGTCGTATTAAATTGGATTTTTTAAAAATGTTTCTGATAATGAAATTGAGCGAGGATCTTAAGACTTGAACCGGGTCAGCAAGATCCTGTGACTGACTGTATGATACAAAACGTATGAAATGATGAAGTTTTCAAATTATTTATAGACGCCTACAAAAAACCCTACAGCTATGAAACTCTATGGGGTAGTGGTCGGGATCATGTAGAATTTGGTCGTATTTAAATTGGATTTTTAAAAAATGTTTCTGATAATGAAATTGGGCGAGGATCTTAAGACTTGAACCGGGTCGACAAAAAGTGATAAGATCCTGGGACTGACTGTATGATCCGAAACGTATAAAAATGACCAAGTTTAAAAAATCCTAGACCTATGAAACTCTGTGGGGTTGTAGCCCAGATCATGTAGAATTTGGTCGTATTTAAATTGGATTTTTTAAAAATGTTTCTGATAATGAAATTGAGCGAGGATCCTAAGACTTGAACCGGGTCAGCAAGATGCTGTGACTGACTATATGATACAAAACGTATGAAATGACCTAGTTTTCAAATTATTTATAGATGCCTACAAAAATCCTACATCTATGAAACTCTATGGGGTAGTAGATGAGATAATGTAGAATTTGGTCGTATTTAAATTGGATTTAAAAAAATGTTTCTGATAATGAAATTGGGCGAGGATCTTAAGACTTGAACCGGATCGACAAAAAGTGATAAGATCCTGGACTGACTGTATGATCCGAAACGTATGAAATGACCAAGTTTCAAAAATCCTAGAGCTATGAAACTCTGTGGGGTGGTAGTCCAGATCATGTAGAATTTGGTCGTATTTAAATTGGATTTTTAAAACATATTTCTGATAATTAAATTGGGCGAGGATCACAAGACTTGAACCGGGTCGACAAAAAGTGATAAGATCCTGGGACTGACTGTATGATCCGAAACGTATGAAATGACCAAGTTTCAAAAATCCTAGAGCTATGAAACTCTGCGGGGTGGTAGCCCAGATCATGTAGAATTTGGTCGTATTAAATTGGATTTTTAAAAAATGTTTCTGATAATGAAATTGGGCTAGAATCTTAAGACTTGAACCGGGTCGACAAAAAGTGATAAGATCCTGGGACTGACTGTATGATCCGAAACGTATAAAAATGACCAAGTTTAAAAAATCCTAGACCTATGAAACTCTGTGGGGTTGTAGCCCAGATCATGTAGAATTTGGTCGTATTTAAATTGGATTTTTTAAAAATGTTTCTGATAATGAAATTGAGCGAGGATCCTAAGACTTGAACCGGGTCAGCAAGATGCTGTGACTGACTATATGATACAAAACGTATGAAATGACCTAGTTTTCAAATTATTTATAGATGCCTACAAAAATCCTACATCTATGAAACTCTATGGGGTAGTAGATGAGATAATGTAGAATTTGGTCGTATTTAAATTGGATTTAAAAAAATGTTTCTGATAATGAAATTGGGCGAGGATCTTAAGACTTGAACCGGGTCGACAAAAAGTGATAAGATCCTGGGACTGACTGTATGATCCGAAACGTATAAAAATGACCAAGTTTAAAAAATCCTAGACCTATGAAACTCTGTGGGGTTGTAGCCCAGATCATGTAGAATTTGGTCGTATTTAAATTGGATTTTTTAAAAATGTTTCTGATAATGAAATTGAGCGAGGATCCTAAGACTTGAACCGGGTCAGCAAGATGCTGTGACTGACTATATGATACAAAACGTATGAAATGACCTAGTTTTCAAATTATTTATAGATGCCTACAAAAATCCTACATCTATGAAACTCTATGGGGTAGTAGATGAGATAATGTAGAATTTGGTCGTATTTAAATTGGATTTAAAAAAATGTTTCTGATAATGAAATTGGGCGAGGATCTTAAGACTTGAACCGGATCGACAAAAAGTGATAAGATACTGGACTGACTGTATGATCCGAAACGTATGAAATGACCAAGTTTCAAAAATCCTAGAGCTATGAAACTCTGTGGGGTGGTAGTCCAGATCATGTAGAATTTGGTCGTATTTAAATTGGATTTTTAAAACATATTTCTGATAATTAAATTGGGCGAGGATCACAAGACTTGAACCGGGTCGACAAAAAGTGATAAGATCCTGGGACTGACTGTATGATCCGAAACGTATGAAATGACCAAGTTTCAAAAATCCTAGAGCTATGAAACTCTGCGGGGTGGTAGCCCAGATCATGTAGAATTTGGTCGTATTAAATTGGATTTTTAAAAAATGTTTCTGATAATGAAATTGGGCTAGAATCTTAAGACTTGAACCGGGTCGACAAAAAGTGATAAGATCCTGGGACTGACAGTATGATCCGAAACGTATGAAATGACCAAGTTTCAAAAATCCTAGAGCTATGAAACTCTGTGGGGTGGTAGCCCAGATCATGTTGAAATTGGTCGTATTAAATTGGATTTTTTAAAAATGTTTCTGATAATGAAATTGAGCGAGGATCTTAAGACTTGAACCGGGTCAGCAAGATCCTGTGACTGACTGTATGATACAAAACGTATGAAATGACGAAGTTTTCAAATTATTTATAGACGCCTACAAAAAACCCTACAGCTATGAAACTCTATGGGGTAGTGGTCGGGATCATGTAGAATTTGGTCGTATTTAAATTGGATTTTTAAAAAATGTTTCTGATAATGAAATTGGGCGAGGATCTTAAGACTTGAACCGGGTCGACAAAAAGTGATAAGATCCTGGGACTGACTGTATGATCCGAAACGTATAAAAATGACCAAGTTTAAAAAATCCTAGACCTATGAAACTCTGTGGGGTTGTAGCCCAGATCATGTAGAATTTGGTCGTATTTAAATTGGATTTTTTAAAAATGTTTCTGATAATGAAATTGAGCGAGGATCCTAAGACTTGAACCGGGTCAGCAAGATGCTGTGACTGACTATATGATACAAAACGTATGAAATGACCTAGTTTTCAAATTATTTATAGATGCCTACAAAAATCCTACATCTATGAAACTCTATGGGGTAGTAGATGAGATAATGTAGAATTTGGTCGTATTTAAATTGGATTTAAAAAAATGTTTCTGATAATGAAATTGGGCGAGGATCTTAAGACTTGAACCGGATCGACAAAAAGTGATAAGATCCTGGACTGACTGTATGATCCGAAACGTATGAAATGACCAAGTTTCAAAAATCCTAGAGCTATGAAACTCTGTGGGGTGGTAGTCCAGATCATGTAGAATTTGGTCGTATTTAAATTGGATTTTTAAAACATATTTCTGATAATTAAATTGGGCGAGGATCACAAGACTTGAACCGGGTCGACAAAAAGTGATAAGATCCTGGGACTGACTGTATGATCCGAAACGTATGAAATGACCAAGTTTCAAAAATCCTAGAGCTATGAAACTCTGCGGGGTGGTAGCCCAGATCATGTAGAATTTGGTCGTATTAAATTGGATTTTTAAAAAATGTTTCTGATAATGAAATTGGGCTAGAATCTTAAGACTTGAACCGGGTCGACAAAAAGTGATAAGATCCTGGGACTGACTGTATGATCCGAAACGTATAAAAATGACCAAGTTTAAAAAATCCTAGACCTATGAAACTCTGTGGGGTTGTAGCCCAGATCATGTTGAAATTGGTCGTATTAAATTGGATTTTTTAAAAATGTTTCTGATAATGAAATTGAGCGAGGATCTTAAGACTTGAACCGGGTCAGCAAGATCCTGTGACTGACTGTATGATACAAAACGTATGAAATGACGAAGTTTTCAAATTATTTATAGACGCCTACAAAAAACCCTACAGCTATGAAACTCTATGGGGTAGTGGTCGGGATCATGTAGAATTTGGTCGTATTTAAATTGGATTTTTAAAAAATGTTTCTGATAATGAAATTGGGCGAGGATCTTAAGACTTGAACCGGGTCGACAAAAAGTGATAAGATCCTGGGACTGACTGTATGATCCGAAACGTATAAAAATGACCAAGTTTAAAAAATCCTAGACCTATGAAACTCTGTGGGGTTGTAGCCCAGATCATGTAGAATTTGGTCGTATTTAAATTGGATTTTTTAAAAATGTTTCTGATAATGAAATTGAGCGAGGATCCTAAGACTTGAACCGGGTCAGCAAGATGCTGTGACTGACTATATGATACAAAACGTATGAAATGACCTAGTTTTCAAATTATTTATAGATGCCTACAAAAATCCTACATCTATGAAACTCTATGGGGTAGTAGATGAGATAATGTAGAATTTGGTCGTATTTAAATTGGATTTAAAAAAATGTTTCTGATAATGAAATTGGGCGAGGATCTTAAGACTTGAACCGGATCGACAAAAAGTGATAAGATCCTGGACTGACTGTATGATCCGAAACGTATGAAATGACCAAGTTTCAAAAATCCTAGAGCTATGAAACTCTGTGGGGTGGTAGTCCAGATCATGTAGAATTTGGTCGTATTTAAATTGGATTTTTAAAACATATTTCTGATAATTAAATTGGGCGAGGATCACAAGACTTGAACCGGGTCGACAAAAAGTGATAAGATCCTGGGACTGACTGTATGATCCGAAACGTATGAAATGACCAAGTTTCAAAAATCCTAGAGCTATGAAACTCTGCGGGGTGGTAGCCCAGATCATGTAGAATTTGGTCGTATTAAATTGGATTTTTAAAAAATGTTTCTGATAATGAAATTGGGCTAGAATCTTAAGACTTGAACCGGGTCGACAAAAAGTGATAAGATCCTGGGACTGACTGTATGATCCGAAACGTATAAAAATGACCAAGTTTAAAAAATCCTAGACCTATGAAACTCTGTGGGGTTGTAGCCCAGATCATGTAGAATTTGGTCGTATTTAAATTGGATTTTTTAAAAATGTTTCTGATAATGAAATTGAGCGAGGATCCTAAGACTTGAACCGGGTCAGCAAGATGCTGTGACTGACTATATGATACAAAACGTATGAAATGACCTAGTTTTCAAATTATTTATAGATGCCTACAAAAATCCTACATCTATGAAACTCTATGGGGTAGTAGATGAGATAATGTAGAATTTGGTCGTATTTAAATTGGATTTAAAAAAATGTTTCTGATAATGAAATTGGGCGAGGATCTTAAGACTTGAACCGGATCGACAAAAAGTGATAAGATACTGGACTGACTGTATGATCCGAAACGTATGAAATGACCAAGTTTCAAAAATCCTAGAGCTATGAAACTCTGTGGGGTGGTAGTCCAGATCATGTAGAATTTGGTCGTATTTAAATTGGATTTTTAAAACATATTTCTGATAATTAAATTGGGCGAGGATCACAAGACTTGAACCGGGTCGACAAAAAGTGATAAGATCCTGGGACTGACTGTATGATCCGAAACGTATGAAATGACCAAGTTTCAAAAATCCTAGAGCTATGAAACTCTGCGGGGTGGTAGCCCAGATCATGTAGAATTTGGTCGTATTAAATTGGATTTTTAAAAAATGTTTCTGATAATGAAATTGGGCTAGAATCTTAAGACTTGAACCGGGTCGACAAAAAGTGATAAGATCCTGGGACTGACAGTATGATCCGAAACGTATGAAATGACCAAGTTTCAAAAATCCTAGAGCTATGAAACTCTGTGGGGTGGTAGCCCAGATCATGTTGAAATTGGTCGTATTAAATTGGATTTTTTAAAAATGTTTCTGATAATGAAATTGAGCGAGGATCTTAAGACTTGAACCGGGTCAGCAAGATCCTGTGACTGACTGTATGATACAAAACGTATGAAATGACGAAGTTTTCAAATTATTTATAGACGCCTACAAAAAACCCTACAGCTATGAAACTCTATGGGGTAGTGGTCGGGATCATGTAGAATTTGGTCGTATTTAAATTGGATTTTTAAAAAATGTTTCTGATAATGAAATTGGGCGAGGATCTTAAGACTTGAACCGGGTCGACAAAAAGTGATAAGATCCTGGGACTGACTGTATGATCCGAAACGTATAAAAATGACCAAGTTTAAAAAATCCTAGACCTATGAAACTCTGTGGGGTTGTAGCCCAGATCATGTAGAATTTGGTCGTATTTAAATTGGATTTTTTAAAAATGTTTCTGATAATGAAATTGAGCGAGGATCCTAAGACTTGAACCGGGTCAGCAAGATGCTGTGACTGACTATATGATACAAAACGTATGAAATGACCTAGTTTTCAAATTATTTATAGATGCCTACAAAAATCCTACATCTATGAAACTCTATGGGGTAGTAGATGAGATAATGTAGAATTTGGTCGTATTTAAATTGGATTTAAAAAAATGTTTCTGATAATGAAATTGGGCGAGGATCTTAAGACTTGAACCGGATCGACAAAAAGTGATAAGATCCTGGACTGACTGTATGATCCGAAACGTATGAAATGACCAAGTTTCAAAAATCCTAGAGCTATGAAACTCTGTGGGGTGGTAGTCCAGATCATGTAGAATTTGGTCGTATTTAAATTGGATTTTTAAAACATATTTCTGATAATTAAATTGGGCGAGGATCACAAGACTTGAACCGGGTCGACAAAAAGTGATAAGATCCTGGGACTGACTGTATGATCCGAAACGTATGAAATGACCAAGTTTCAAAAATCCTAGAGCTATGAAACTCTGCGGGGTGGTAGCCCAGATCATGTAGAATTTGGTCGTATTAAATTGGATTTTTAAAAAATGTTTCTGATAATGAAATTGGGCTAGAATCTTAAGACTTGAACCGGGTCGACAAAAAGTGATAAGATCCTGGGACTGACTGTATGATCCGAAACGTATAAAAATGACCAAGTTTAAAAAATCCTAGACCTATGAAACTCTGTGGGGTTGTAGCCCAGATCATGTTGAAATTGGTCGTATTAAATTGGATTTTTTAAAAATGTTTCTGATAATGAAATTGAGCGAGGATCTTAAGACTTGAACCGGGTCAGCAAGATCCTGTGACTGACTGTATGATACAAAACGTATGAAATGACGAAGTTTTCAAATTATTTATAGACGCCTACAAAAAACCCTACAGCTATGAAACTCTATGGGGTAGTGGTCGGGATCATGTAGAATTTGGTCGTATTTAAATTGGATTTTTAAAAAATGTTTCTGATAATGAAATTGGGCGAGGATCTTAAGACTTGAACCGGGTCGACAAAAAGTGATAAGATCCTGGGACTGACTGTATGATCCGAAACGTATAAAAATGACCAAGTTTAAAAAATCCTAGACCTATGAAACTCTGTGGGGTTGTAGCCCAGATCATGTAGAATTTGGTCGTATTTAAATTGGATTTTTTAAAAATGTTTCTGATAATGAAATTGAGCGAGGATCCTAAGACTTGAACCGGGTCAGCAAGATGCTGTGACTGACTATATGATACAAAACGTATGAAATGACCTAGTTTTCAAATTATTTATAGATGCCTACAAAAATCCTACATCTATGAAACTCTATGGGGTAGTAGATGAGATAATGTAGAATTTGGTCGTATTTAAATTGGATTTAAAAAAATGTTTCTGATAATGAAATTGGGCGAGGATCTTAAGACTTGAACCGGATCGACAAAAAGTGATAAGATCCTGGACTGACTGTATGATCCGAAACGTATGAAATGACCAAGTTTCAAAAATCCTAGAGCTATGAAACTCTGTGGGGTGGTAGTCCAGATCATGTAGAATTTGGTCGTATTTAAATTGGATTTTTAAAACATATTTCTGATAATTAAATTGGGCGAGGATCACAAGACTTGAACCGGGTCGACAAAAAGTGATAAGATCCTGGGACTGACTGTATGATCCGAAACGTATGAAATGACCAAGTTTCAAAAATCCTAGAGCTATGAAACTCTGCGGGGTGGTAGCCCAGATCATGTAGAATTTGGTCGTATTAAATTGGATTTTTAAAAAATGTTTCTGATAATGAAATTGGGCTAGAATCTTAAGACTTGAACCGGGTCGACAAAAAGTGATAAGATCCTGGGACTGACTGTATGATCCGAAACGTATAAAAATGACCAAGTTTAAAAAATCCTAGACCTATGAAACTCTGTGGGGTTGTAGCCCAGATCATGTAGAATTTGGTCGTATTTAAATTGGATTTTTTAAAAATGTTTCTGATAATGAAATTGAGCGAGGATCCTAAGACTTGAACCGGGTCAGCAAGATGCTGTGACTGACTATATGATACAAAACGTATGAAATGACCTAGTTTTCAAATTATTTATAGATGCCTACAAAAATCCTACATCTATGAAACTCTATGGGGTAGTAGATGAGATAATGTAGAATTTGGTCGTATTTAAATTGGATTTAAAAAAATGTTTCTGATAATGAAATTGGGCGAGGATCTTAAGACTTGAACCGGATCGACAAAAAGTGATAAGATCCTGGACTGACTGTATGATCCGAAACGTATGAAATGACCAAGTTTCAAAAATCCTAGAGCTATGAAACTCTGTGGGGTGGTAGTCCAGATCATGTAGAATTTGGTCGTATTTAAATTGGATTTTTAAAACATATTTCTGATAATTAAATTGGGCGAGGATCACAAGACTTGAACCGGGTCGACAAAAAGTGATAAGATCCTGGGACTGACTGTATGATCCGAAACGTATGAAATGACCAAGTTTCAAAAATCCTAGAGCTATGAAACTCTGCGGGGTGGTAGCCCAGATCATGTAGAATTTGGTCGTATTAAATTGGATTTTTAAAAAATGTTTCTGATAATGAAATTGGGCTAGAATCTTAAGACCTGAACCGGGTCGACAAAAAGTGATAAGATCCTGGGACTGACTGTATGATCCGAAACGTATGAAATGACCAAGTTTCAAAAATCCTAGAGCTATGAAACTTTGTGGGGTAGTAGCCCAGATCATGTAGAAATTGGTCGTATTAAATTGGATTTTTAAAAAATGTTTCTGATTATGAAATTGAGCGAGGATCTTAAGACTTCAACCGGGTCAGCAAGATCCTGTGACTGACGATGCCATGGCATCATGGCCCATGGCCAATGCCACAATGTAAATCAGCCAAATAATACCAATTCCCTCCCCTTTTCCAAAACTTCACATAATTCATCTCATAATTCATAATTCATAATTCATCAGTGGTTTAATAAAGTACATAACCTACGCCACAAATTTTGTAATAAATTTTCACAATGTGATAAATAAACTACTGACTGGTGGCTAGACCATCTATGACCATGTTATAAAGTTTTTTAGGCGATAATATAAGTACATGGGGAGCGGTATTCATTTCACAATTAATGCGAGTTTTGCTGTGAAAACGCTGCAAAAAAAATATTTTATTCAGAATCTACGTATACTTTTATGCTGCTTAGAATGTTAAGAGACTTATTTAACTTCAAAATCTATATTTAAATGAGGAAAATTAGGAGCTCGAACTCACCCTTGACTTCAAGATCTTACTCAGGATATTAAGCAAATGGGGTTAAAAGTTCCTAACTGCATAATACATGTAAGTCTATGGGATGGGTATTATGTGTGGTAAGACGATATGTTTTTTGATATTCTGAATCGAATAAAATAACTTTTAAAGCCGGGGCGAGTAGCTTTGGGACGCCATCTTGAAAATGGTCGCCGACGACCGTATTGAAAACACTAATACTAATATTTCAGGAACCCTTCTGTCTGTTTTAATGAGTAATATGTCTAACTATATGTTTTTGGGTATTCTGAATCGGATAAAATAACTTTCAAAGCCGGGGCAAGTAGTTCTGGGACGCCATCTTAAACAATGGCCGCCAACGGCCATATTAAAAACACTAATATCACTATCTCATGAACCCCTTTGTCTATTTTAATGATTAATATGTCTAACTTTATGTTTTCCGGTATTCTGTATCCAATAAAATAACTTAGAACACAATTCAAATGGTATTTATCTTCGTAGATAACATGTTTTATTGTGAGAACCCATACCAGAAAAAAAAATTAATTACTGATATCATTTAACTGAAAAACTAATAATACCTTCTGTCTTACTGCTATGGCCCACATGCATGCCCACCCTTATGACAAAATAGTCCACAAGTAAATCCAGTAACCTTACAATCACATAGTTTGGCACACTTGCCAGAGCACTGACATTATACATTTAGAAGAGAAAAGAACCTCAGAATGTTCTTCACATCCATAATAAAGAGGGTTTAGACTCTCATTTCGGTTTTCTTCTAGAATCTTATTGACATTCTGACAAAGAAATACGCACAGCGTATGTGTCCATGCACAACTGAACTTGTAGGGGGTAGGGCATCAATACCCTTGGTTGTTGAAGAGCTGGTATAAGACGATTTTTGAAGATCGTTTAATCTAGTTACTGTTGTGTTTGATTTAATACCGGCCCATACTTTTACGAAGTATGCTTTTACGAGTGTCAAATCTTGTTTGCTAAGCTATTCATTTCCCACTAAGTTTGATATATATCGAGCAGGGTCACATTTAAGGGTGAATATACAATTTAAGGGGTTTTTCGATCTGTATTTTTTAAAAAAAATAGTCGCTTCAAATTATATATACTAGGGTCAGATATTGAGGGTAGGGTCTATGTGATACACATTTAAAATATCAGAGCTTAATCTCGAACAGATTTTAAAAAAAATATGTGTTTTTGCGAAGGACCGTAAAAATAAAATATCAACTCAGCAACGAATTATATATATATATTTGATCATTTTCAAATTTTAAAGATCAAAAATTGCTTTGTATGATAGTTTAGTGATATGTTAGTATTTATAACACTTTTTGAAATAAAAATTGCTAAGACAGAACAGTGATTTTATTGTGAAATTATATAGTTGCTGAGTTGACTTTATCGTTTCTGAGTTGACAAAGCACGATAATTGCACATAAAAGTCATGTTTTAAGCGCATCTACGAGATATCTAAACACTTGAGCCCCATTTTCTGAAAAAAAAATTGGTTCATCATTATAAAGATAAAAAAGAAATAGGATCATAATAAGCCTAATTTGAAAATGTATTTCGAAGGCCATCGTACAATACATACATGCCAATATAATGAGGGTAAATTTGATTTAGAAATTTAACTAAGTGTTATTTGTAGTTTTATTTATGTGAACGACTTCTAAAATACTCTCTCACTCTAATTTAATCAAAAACAGCTTCTTATTACCTGCATTTTACATTGACGGAGTTAAAATTTCAGTTTTAATTACAAAAAGGGGGACAGAAAGCAGAATTCAGTAAACTCAGCAACGTTTTTGTTTTCAACTCAGAAACGTTTTTGCATTGTTGTAAAAATGGCTACATAAGCGAATACTCTCTCTGTCTAATTTAATTAAAAACATATTTTTTAATTGCATTTTACATTTAAAGAGTTACGTTTTTAGTCTAAATTACATTTGTGAGACAGAAAGCTAAATTTGGTCAACTCAGCAACGTTTCTGAGTTGAGTGATCAACTCATAAACGTTGCTGAGTTGATCGGAATAATAATGTTGCTGAGTTGAATACGGACAACATAAAACGATCTTTAATGTATTTAAAATAGATGTATCATTGCCCACCGATGCGGTAGGGGGATGGCCATCATTATCAAGCACTTAGTTCAGTTTAACATGTTTTCAATGATTTTTTGCTAAATTATGAGCGTTTCTGAGTTGACACAGAAATTGAATACGCTTCAGGGGTGATTGTTTTGGTTACAAAATAGCAGTTCAGATTGAATGTTTACAAATATTTCACCTACCTCAAAATATTGGGACTTTGCAGCTGTCTCTGCATATATCAAGGTAATTGAATGGTATCACACCACAATTTGAGGAGTTTAGATAACACTGGCGTTGCTGAGTTGACCGGTTTGCGTGAGACAGCTAAAAAGCCTCAGTAAATGTATCCTTGGCAACTTTTTATATTGAGTTCATGTCTGTATATTTATAATTTCTGTTGAACATAACAATTACGCTACAAAATAACTCGGGGTTGAGTTATTTCCAAAAGATCTTCCATGTTAAAACAGTCTATGTTTCAGGTGTTAGATATTGGGAGACATTGCATTTGTGTACAAATTCGTGTATTTTAGCACATTGCATGTTGAATAAAAAAATATTCGTCAGAGATATTGAATTATTTTTTTTTCTCAGTTTATCGTTTTGCCCATAGGACAATATTAAAAAAATTCGGACCCACACAATGCATAAATTCGCTCAGAATAGCCAAAAGACACTAAATGACCCTTAAATTGTATATTCACCCTTAAAGCCAGTGTGTTTTGAACCCATCTTACTCATGCAATCACCCCGTGCGAGAATGTGGGATTTTAGTCACATTTTTGCAAGCGAGACACCCTGGTTTTGAACAAATTCGTGTAATCGAAGCATTCATCTCTTTTCATCAGTTCAAAATTGAAGCCACAATGCTTCATGCCCCTGCTCTATTACATAAATTGCAATATAGTGGAAGAGGAGGGTCACAGTGTCAATGTCGTTGGACAACACATGCCCTTTCACAGCTGTGGCTTAATTATATCCCAAGCTACATGAGGAACAATTCTAGAACCTCCCTCTTCACTCCATTTTTCTAATTGTGTAATGGAATAACGTTTTCAGGTTGGCGGTATAGACGAACTAAAAAGGACAGTGTCATATTCCTTCATAAGTTCACGAGCCAATAGCTGTGGGCCTAATCAATCCCTGCTTGTTCTGTATTAATGTTTTAAAATTATTCACCGATGACCAACTATTTTGACTCAGATGAGACAAAGTACATGGTAGAACACTGGTGGAGCACTTGGTACAAGAATCACAATACCATCAGTTCAATGTCTATCATCAACATCATCGGTTTAATGTCCATTATCAATATTAGCATAATTCATAATTCTATCCTAACCCAGTAGCCAATAAACTAACACTAGTTGCGACTTTGTGGAGTAGTTTTATATGTTTATATTCCTTATAATACGAAATCACCATCTTCGTCATCTGTATTTGATATGTTTGTATCATTGGTATTTTAGATTATTCTATGTTTATTTCAATTCTGTACCATCACAAAAATTATCCCAGAGCTCACAGAACCAAATTATTTGTTCATAATTGATCCTGCATATATCCGCATCTTTATAAGATAAGTATACACTGACTGATTAATGATAAGTTATTGACAAATCATTACATTATAATAATACCACCACTGTGGAAATATACATAAGGCTTATACATAACCCACTTGATATTATTTGATTATTTGATCCAATGATGTGGTTTGTTAAATTATAAACTAACAAATAACATAAAATATTATACATATTTAGGTGTAATAAGTTCTTTTATATTACAAAAAATCCTTCTGGATTATGGAAGACATATAGTGTCTTCTTATATTAGTTTCTAATCCAATGTCACCCTACACAAATTATAAAGAAGGGTGGCATATGATTTAGTAATTTGCCACTAACTACCTAGTCACAAATTTCAGATACTCCAGTCACGGAATCAAAACACATATAATTTAGTAATTTAACCTCTAACTAGTCACAAATTTCAGATACTCCAGGCACAGAATCACAGAATCAGACACTGAATATTTATCTTGGCAAGAGAAAATCATAATATTAGAGTTGTAAATAAGCATATCTAAGATAAATGTGCACTATGGCTGATGGCAGTCATCTTGGTTTTCGTGCTCCAACAACCCAAAGCCACAGACCAATCAGCTTGAGCGGTTTTTGCGCCGACGATTTCGAACAATAATTAATAACCTCTTGAAATGTCTATATCTATGAATGCATAAATGATCAAAAGAGAAATTCGCTGTAGGCTACATACAGGTAACAGGTGGGATATGTAATCTCACCTGAAATAATAGTGGACATGGGGCCTACTTTACATATTCCAAGTCAATCCGTTCAAAACTACGATATGATTTATGTCGATTTCTTATCCCACTATATATTAACATGTAAAATACAATGTAATAAACATGGTAAAGAGCTTATTGCAAAAGTACGTCAATATTATTGATTTTAATATGTGTTTAATCGATATAAAGCCTGTTATTATCTTAAGTTAATTAGCTGTTTTGATTTTGAAAATGGCTGATAATCCATTACATTATAACACAAAAAGCGGTTTAAAAATATATCTACACACCACTAAATGCATTGTGCGCCAATACAAATGTTGGTGATAAGGTATTGCATATGTTCCCAAGTCAATTGCTTCAGAACTAGCCCACGACATAGCAGTTGGCGGCCATCTTGGATTTTTTACTCCAACGGCTTCACACCACCGAGTATTCAGGCAAAAATATAAGATAACACATAAATAGAACCAAACAATGATTAGATGATCTAGGCAAAGTATCAATCATAATTTGTGATGGACACTGGAGAAGGTGATTTTAAGATTAGCTGCAATAAAATATCATTTATAAATGGATAACATCCGCCATCTTAGATTTTACCAATAGGAAGACCTCCAAATTGTAATTTGACCATAAAAATGAGTTTGGTTAGACAAATTCATATGGAAAGTTGGTATTACACCTTTTTCTAAGTTAATTAGTTCAAAAGATAATCAAACACTAAGGTTGTTGGCGGCCATTCTGGCTTTTATACTCTAGCGGCGTTTTATCGCCGATTTTGCAAATCACCTCCTGAAATATTAATGGCCAGTGTGAGCGCATCACGAATCAAACGAGAAACTCTCTACACTCAATTGTACGGGCCTGTAGGGCAGATCCTGGTCTAAGTGTGCTTACTGGATATTATGGAGTGTATCATTCTATACTTGGGCCTACTTCAGGTCAAATATTTTTCTTTTCTTGTTATTAAATAACGTTTATTTTTTCTCTGATCGCTATAAAACCTTGCCCAATTGATTTTTTTATAATAAAAACATACTACTGGATATTTTGGAGAGGGACATGGCGCAATGGTTAGAGCGTGGCGCTCTGCCGATGTCGTTGCCTGCCGTGCGGTTTCGAATCCAGCTTGGTGCAGGATTTTCAGAGAAATATCTTGTTTCTCCCCTCTAAATCTTGGGACATTGTTAAGATGGTGTGTCCTTGGGCAAGACACTTCACCCTCAAATGCTTCACTTGACTCAGGTGAAAATGGGTACCTGGTAGGACAGAGATGGCAATGTGTACGATAAGTTCAATGCGCCGAAACGGCTGCAGGACTGTATGCTCCCGAGGAGTTGAAATGGCACATGAATGAACAGGTCCAGTGACCAGGGGGTAAAATGTAAAGTCCGATGATAGGTTTTCAGACTTGATATCAGATTATAAAAAAACTGCACCTGTACCTTTACCTGGTCGCCTGGATATGATAATTGGTTCAAGAGATAATAATAATCGTTACTTATTATGGGCTCTGGCGGCCATTTTGAAAATTGTTTGTGGTGACTTCTCGCCCCGGTTTTTGATGTCTACCCTGCTTATTGTCCATTCGAAGGGATCTAACTACAATAATCCGAAGTGAAATTCTCCATTATGAGAGTTGTTAGCGGCTTCACATGGCAGGGCTATGATCATAAACGATAGCAACACAAACACAAAATGTGTTTAATTATAGCCTTGACTGGTGCAAAGCATTACATTCGCTGTAATGATATACATTATTTCATTTTCTATGGAAATGGCATGTTCAGAGGTATAAACTGTGCACTTAACAGGCTTGAATTGTCAAATCTTCACAAACCAAAATGCTAACGTTACTACTGATTTATCACAGAGATGGTGACGTAAATTTTGACCAATACATTTTACAAACATGCCTATCTCATAGCGGCATTTTTCTGAACTAACACGTGCAGGCAATAGCCACACATTTCAAAACCATGTCACATGGGCAGCTAGTATACAAATCTCTTGCTGTACAGTGCGTAAACTGTAGTGCTATTGTTACGCAACAAATCGATGCCACTATATGTAGACATTTATTATTATAACTTTTTGTGTTGTATATTTTATTAGACAAACCAATTACCTGGTCAATTGCTCAAGTTCATATTAATGGTGTAAATAGTTTTGACGTACGAAGAATTTAAATTTTGCTAACGTGATGAATACATCTTTGATGTACAAAATCACGTTTTGAGTGTCAATTTCAAACATCCATATTTTTGTAAAAGAATGTTTCGGGTTAAAATAGACTTTCAATAATCATAATTTGATCTATTGTTTTTATGATGCAGCATAATGCTGGCAAAACTAATCAAAGAATATTAATAAAAATGATGTAGAAAAACTTGACATGTCGCCAAAGTAGGTTTTATACCCTCACTACGTTTTATTAATTTTAAGTTTTTACGATTTTTCTTTATCACAGAAAATGTGTGCCAGTATGGTAACCTTTAAGCACATCTATTTCCTCTTTCATATACTAAAACAATAAAATGTAATTTGCAATCATATTTATATTTTTTATTTATTT
Organism: Flabesymbios commensalis; assembly: GCA_964017125.1. Classification (NCBI taxonomy): domain Eukaryota; kingdom Metazoa; phylum Annelida; class Polychaeta; order Terebellida; family Flabelligeridae; genus Flabesymbios; species Flabesymbios commensalis. Next base: position 62,526,175 of record OZ024915.1, read on the forward strand.
AGCTTTCTGTACAGTGAAAACATATATACATATACATATATATATATACACAAATATACATACTAAATATGAATTGTGATATAATCACATTAACACTGTACTTAGCTGCGAAGAAAAGGTCGCATGCGACCTCTACTAGGCTTGACAGCTAATATTTAAAAAACATTTTTTGCTAAAATGTTCACAATTGTAATAAGATACAAAATAAAATATAAGATATATTACACACGACAAAGTATAAAATATATAACATATATATAGTATAAAAAGAATTGTAAGTGAAAGTTAAAACTACTTGAATGTAATAGACGGAAATAATAAATAGCATAACATATAACAATATATCATGTATATAATACAGAAAAAGACAATATTAGATTATATATAAATGTATGAAAAAAATACAATTTTATGAATGTAAAACTACTAGAATACTATGAACGACAAAAACCACAAGAACATACTAAACTCCACGTGCAGCGTTCGTTGATATTAAAATAACATAAAATTGAAAAATAGAGGTCATTGACGTGTTTTTTGAAAGAAAATACACTACTTGCCTCACGGATAGGTGAACAATATTCAAGAAAACTGCGTACGTGTGAAACATAAAGTTGAAACTTAACAGGAGATGGAGCATAAAAACTTATGGAACGTCTTATCATGCCTAATAATGAATTTGCCTTAGCAGATATTGATTTAATATCTTTAGACCATGATAAGTTAGAACTAACAGTGACACCGAGGTCATTATTAGATTATACGCGCTCTAAAACATTGTGGTCTAACAGGTATACATAGTTGACTTTCAAAGAGCGACATAGATAATTATAAACATTTCTTTCTCCAGGCGAATAATGCATCTAAATCGCTTTGTAAAATCAGTGCATCATTATTGTTGTAATACGTCGATATGATTTTGCATCATCTGCATAAAGACTAATAGAAGAAGAACAAACTTCACAAATGTTATTTATATACAGTAAATAATGCTAACGTTATGGTACACATTATCGTGGACCTGCCTAATGCTTTCAGGGTGATTGCATTTGCACGCTACCATGACAGTTTGTGTGTATTTTTTCATTCGCCGGAGAAAAAGGTACTTTCCCTAATGATAAAGTAAGTAATGTAAAAATGGTAGCATAAGAAACAGTCAGTGGTAGTAGGCGTAGATGTTCAAGTTTCCAATATAATACAGCTGTAAACACCCTGGTAAATAATCATATATATCTAACAGATCTACAGGATGCAATAACATTAGAAAGGTGAGATGATTTAGGCTAAATGAGTGCATGTGAACACACCGTGTCCTCTGGTCGTACTGCCACGCGCGAGAGACCCCAGCAACAGACTTTCATCTGGTGTTGATGTTGATCTACAGTCAGCGACGCTGTGCCAACATTAAACCAACACCGGGTATAGATGTATCGTGTTTGCTATAGAATTATTCTAATATAAGTTGAGCAGCCACCTGATTGTTCCCAGTATACGTACGTCCGTCGGAGGTGGACTAGAACACACAGCTAGGTTACTACAGACACAAACTAAACAGTTCACGCTGAAGTCAAAAAAAGTTGATACCTATATTGTTATCATTCTGTTACCGTCATCAGACAGGTATGTGAGTATCTGAGTATAGGCTAGTTATAGGTTTATTAGTGAGCAGTGGCTAATTAAAAAAAAGATAAATTGTAGCCCATGATATAGTCTTTTCACCCATGATGACAAGAACCTTTAAAAATACTGATCACATTTTTAATATTAGATAAATAGTAACGTTAGATGTATGCCTTTATCTATTATTACGTCTATTTGAAACTTGTCCTTTACACAATTATTGCAGTAGAAGATTATTTTTATAACTGTTATTCGATTTCTACCGGAAAGGGTTTTATTTGTTCAAAATAAATTATAAGCCTAGGACTATACGCTCCGCTAAATATTTGTTAAAGTGTTCAATTTGAAATACAATATAAACATGATAAAAGGGCGTCTATCTATAAAGTTAATTTCACATCAGATGCATTATTTAGCTTGACCTTGGGCAGCCTTATTTAGGCCTACATTAGTTCCTTGTATTGACAATTAATAGCCCTTGCCATGATAATTTACAGCTACTTAACGCAAGTTCCTGTTTTGAATGACTAAAAATGTTTCTTTTCATGAAAAATAGATTGCGCTGCGAGCATATCGAGCCGGCGCTATATAACATATTATTATTATTATTATTATTATTATTATTATTATTATTATTATTATTATTATTATTATTATTATTATTATTATTATTATTATTATTATTATTATTATTATTATTATTATTATTATTATTATTATTATTATTATTATTATTATTATTATTATTATTATTATTATTATTATTATTATTATTATATTATTATTATTATTATTATTATTATTATTATTATTATTATTATTATTATTATTGTTGTTATTATTGTTGTTATTATTATTATTATTATTATTATTATTATTATTATTACTTAACGCAAGTTCCTGTTTTGAATGACTAAAAATGTTTCTTTTCATGAAAAATAGATTGCGCTGCGAGCATATCGAGCCGGCGCTATATAACATATTATTATTATTATTATTATTATTATTATTATTATTATTATTATTATTATTATTATTATTATTATTATTATTATTATTATTATTATTATTATTATTATTATTATTATTATTATTATTATTAATATTATTATTATTATTATTATTATTATTATTATTATTGTTGTTATTATTGTTGTTATTATTATTATTATTATTATTATTATTATTATTATTATTATTATTATTATTATTATTATTATTATTATTATTATTATTATTATTATTATTATTATTATTATTATTATTATTATTATTATTATTATTATTATTATTATTATTATTATTATTATTATTATTATTATTATTATTATTATTGTCGTTGTTGTTGTTGTTGTTGTTGTTGTTGTTGTTGTTGTTGTTGTTGTTGTTGTTGTTGTTGTTGTTTTTGTTTTTGTTGTTGTTGTTGTTGTTATTTATATTATTGTTATTGCATGTTATTGTTATTGTTGTTGTTGTTGTTGCATGTTATTGTTATTGTTATTGTTACTGCTCATGTTGTTGTTGCTGCTGTTGTTGTTGTTGTTGCTGCTGCTCCTGTTGTTGTTGTTGTTGTTGTTGTTAATACTGTTGTTGTTGTTGTTGTTGTTGTTGTTGTTGTTGTTAATAGTGTACATAGCTAACATCTGAGAAATATCGCACTACGGTACTATTGTAGGCCGTTTTAGTTGGAAGTACACAAACCAAGACGAAAACCTGAATGCAATAGTCAAGAAATTTGAAAAGTCCCTTAGGATTTTTGGTATGAAAGCAAGTAATCCATTCAAATGTCATCATATGATACAAACCAAACAATACAACTTTTGCAGTAATCTCTACCTTTTTAGGTCTTGCAAACTATTAATTAATAACGAAAATAATGAGTATTCTATAATAGGTGGTTTAGCAAAGACTAATAAATAGAGTAGTCATATGCTACTAGTAATACTCTCTAGAGTTGATTGATTTAATTAAACATATAATTGTATCATATGATGACATTTCTGTAGCTAAAATATGTCAGCATATACTCTGGTCAATCTATAAGACAGCCGAGTAAAATGTTGATGTTCTCTTATATATTTCCCCCAACACAATATTTCAGACTGCTAACATGTTTTTTATTGTTATTTGGGATGACTTGCTTTTGTACAAAAACTCGCACTCGGGGCTTTATTTCGGTGAACATGATCCCTGACTACACCCCTGTAATTTAATCTGAGACAATAGACAATATAGACAATAGTTTTATTCATAATATATGTTAATGAACAGACATGTAGAAAGAAAGTCAGGTGGGCTTGAACAATGACAATATAATACAGTGTTGTTATATACATGCACTGATGGATTTTTGTACAATACTGATAAATAGCCCACATAAGTTTTTTCAATTATAGTATATTCGAACTATTCATAAATGCATCAAAAGTAAAAGCTGATGGGCGGAATTTGTATGATATCTTTTAATTGGCTGGTTCCGAGAAGTTTTAATATTTGAACAATTTATAACATAAGGAAACTCATCACCCAGTTCACTCTCACACCAGTTATACTTTCTTTGCTCTCTGGGTACACCTCTATGACATACTATTTCAACTGGAAGGTTGTGGTTTCTGCAACGGAATCTCGCAAGTAATCATCTGTTATTGTAGGTTAATGTTGTCAAATAGTTTTCATTTTAGAAGTTTGATTAAAACATTTTTAGTTCAAACATCTGCTACTTTGATGGATTTCTGTGGCCATTTTTGTCTAACCTGATCAGATAAGCTTGATTTAATTTGTTGTTTGAAGCATTCCTTACTACAAGGGATGACTTGACTTCCCCAAAACCAGGGAAACCACAATCTTCCAGAATAGTTTTAACACAATTAAGCCAAGGCGATTTATACTTATTTTCTTCGTTCAGTTCATATAACAATTTGTACATCAAGTTTGAAATTTTAGTTTTTTCAGTGTCTTGGCAAATGTTGGCCCAGAATTGGCCCATATTTCACTGCCATGCAAAAGGATTTCTTTTACAAGTGTGTCAAATAGGTGCATCATAATATCTACTGGTAATTGTGATGGTCTGCGTAGTAGTGCAAACATAGCCATGGTACATTTGTCATACAAGAGTTGTTTGGCTTTTGTAAATTTACCGTTGAAATTGAAAATAAACATGCCAGTTATTTCTAATTGTGTTTCATCAAATTGGAATTTGGGGATATCTCGTATTTTTTTTCTCTTGGGAATATAGTTATCTTGGTTTTGGCTATGTTGATATTTAATTTCCAAAGATCAAGATTTTCATTAGGGTAATTGATTTCTGTAAATCTTCTGCGATTCAGCAACTGGCACAGTGTCATCAGCGTAAAGTAGTACATAAAATTCAAGATATTTCAATAAAGATTCATCTAGTCTGTCTGTGGTCATTTTATTCACAACAGCCAACCCCTTGCGTGCATCTTGCAAAAAAATCGACAAAGCAGCATAATTTTTTTTAAGGTTATGATTATATAGGTCAATTAATGTCTTAATAGCAAATATGTGGACGGTCGTTGAAAAACCGGTCCTAAATCCTGCTTGGTCAGGCCCGATACTATTGTTATTATCAACAAATTGTGTTAGTCTGTGATTAAGATTTAGCAAGGCAACTTAATAATGTTATTCCATGATAATTGCTGGGGTCTGTATCATCACCTGAGGCTTTATATATTGGTTAAATCACTCCAATACTCCACTGCTCTGGTACTACCCCTGATGCTAATATTGCATTAAAATTATTCAAAATCTGGTCAGTTCCGGAACTTTTATTATTTTTAACTTCGCTACTATATGAACTTATTTACTTCTTCTATCGTGGGAGGGTCATTACGTACAGGGTCTGAGTCGTTGAAGTCAGGAAATTGCACGTTTTGAGTGTCATACTGTAATTTAAGCTTTTAAAGTGTTCTTTGAATACCTCTAAGGAAACTTTAGCAATCGTTTTTAGGACTTTTTACTATTAATAATATGCCAGTAGTCGCGCGGGTTTTCGGATTTCAAATTTCGTATTTTGTGTATAACCTGCTGTTTATATTTTCTGACTGCTTTATTGATGTTTTGTAGTCTTTGCTTGTTTGCCGTAATTGTTATAAGTTATTGTTGTCTCTTAGTCGCCAGTATTTCTTTTTGTGACTTTAAACAATTTTACGTTTATTTTCACAATCCTGGTTGTACCAGGCTTTGTGTGTTTCATTACGCACACCTGGCCTACTGCACCCAGAGGGTGTGTGGTCAGATCTTGCGGTCTACTGCACTCAGAGGGTGTATGGTCAGATCTGGTGATCTACTGCACTCAGAGGGTTTGTGGTCAGATCTTGTGGTCTACTGCACTCAGAGGGTGTGTGGTCAGATCTGGTGATCTACTGCACTCAGAGGGTGTGTGGTCAGATCTTGTGGTCTACTGCACTCAGAGGGTGTGTGGTCAGATCTTGTGATCTACTGCACTCAGAGGGTTTGTGGTCAGATCTTGTGGTCTACTGCACTCAGAGGGTTTGTGGTCAGATCTTGTGGTCTACTTCACTTAGAGGGTGTGTGGTCAGATCTTGTGATCTACTGCACACAGAGAGTGTGTGGTCAGATCTTGTGATCTACTGCACTCAGAGGGTTTGTGGTCAGATCTTGTGGTCTACTGCACTCAGAGGGTTTGTGGTCAGATCTGGTGATCTACTTCCAGGTGCCAAGTATTTAAACGTTCATTAAAAACCTTAACATAATGTTTCGTATAATTTGCAAATTATAGTGAGATTCACATTAATAGGGATTAGTGTAATTAAAACGTACAGATAATAGTGATATTGATTTTCGCTGATTTCTCAATTAATTTTTCAAGCGGTATTTTCCAGTCCTGTCGTCATCACCCCGAAAATTTGTTATAGAAATATTGTTAAGTAGAAATGTTAGTTTCTGTAAACATGATAAATTGCAGTAAATGATGCTAATTAAACCAATTAACGTTATTTTATTTTCATGTAAGAATTACAGTACATGTTAAACATTTGTTAAATGGTCTAACGTCTGAAATGTTCAGGAAAATCGTGGCTAATGTAAATCTATAATGCGTCTGATTTTTCCAAATTTATTTAGGCTGTGGTCTTGTATGTAGCAATGGTTCGTCCACTTCAAGGCGACTATTAGTTTGAGGTGGACAAGCATGTGTCATGAGCCATGAAATTGTTTGTCAGATGTTTGTGTGCGTCAGAGCAGTGAAATTAAAGTCCCCCCTTATGACTCATGACATTGTTTGCCAGGGTGTGGTGACATTGTCTCGCACTACGGCTTCTTATTATTATACCTAAGGCAACTTTATTTAAATTTTGCCTATATTAATATCTGTCATAGTAGGCTATACAGTATATGTCAATGTCAACTTCCAATATATTTCACATTATGCGTAGGGTCCTAGGCGTAACTGTATGTGATCTGTGGACAGCTGCAGTATCTTGATACTATGTTAACTATTGAAGCACGTTCAATAATTAACATATAATAATAATAATATTAATTATTCATATTTGTTCAATTTTAGACAAAATATTTGCAAATCTTGATGTTTAAAGACACCTTTCATTCTCAATAACAGTGATTTGATCGGCTAATAAGACGAGTTATAAACAACTATACTGCCGTGCAGAGTCAAAAGGCAGTATCTACCAACTTTACAAATAATAAGATACTGTTTTTTGGCTTTGCAGAACAGTATGGTCATACTTAGCATTTATAGGGTTAATGTAATCCATGACATCCATTAGAAGGTTGTAGTTGCCAAACTAATAATATCATGATCTCATAATTATCATAATGTAGGACTTAGCCTATGATTATAATTCAGTATCGTGTGGCATCTACGAAAAATCCATTTGTAAAACAAATTAAACCACTACGTGACTCATACACGCTACGAGCGAGTTACGAGCTAATTACACTGATTAACTCATCGTCTGTTTATAGGGTTAGCAGCGCAGTTAACTTGAAAAACACAGTATTCCTAGAAATATTTGGGTCTCATTCGACCATGCGACCAAAGCTTACGTCAGCTTTGTTAATCTCACATAGTAATTAATATTCATTTAACGAATAACCTTAACTCTGTAACGTACATAACTATCGTTATAGAAACAATTTTACACATGGCAAATTTTTATCCATAAATTCTTATAAAACAGACATGCACAGACATACGTATAAGTAGTCCTTTAAGGATCTCACCACACAGCTACCGCCTTTCAAACAAACCCGTCCTGGCCACTACTCACAACACATTAACATTGTACCGGAATGATAACAAGTTTATCATTCCCCAATAGCAATGATAAAATATAAAAAAAACATTCCGACCCTCACAACAATAGTCATACAAAAATAGGTAGGGGCCTACCTCTAGCTAGGCTACATCAGTGACGCGAACATTAGTTGTTTGATTATAGCTCTCATAGCTGATTAGTTGGTCTGTGTTACTTTGTTTGACGGCAACATTTTGTACTTTTTCAGTTGCAAGAATTGGTATGAATAACGTCTTCGCATCCCGTGCATATTGGACCCTGCACCCAGAAGAGCGACCTGCTGCACACATGAGTGGTGCTGATGCCAGTCCATCTGCCAGAGACGGCTCTTACAACAGTGGTGTGACTGTAGTCCATGTGACTGGAAGTCAGGGGCCTCAGTCCATCACACACCTCGACAAACACACACAGGGAGAGACATTGGTACAACCAGTACATCATAGCTACTCACAGCCAATCAGGACAGGCGTATCGTTTGCTCGCACAGACGTTCCTGTTCATCATGCAGAGCTGCCATCGGATAAGATTTACTTCCAAGTTGCATCTTGCGATTCTCACAATCTGATCATAAAAGGCAATAAACAAAGACCAAAGATGTCAAATCTGAAGAACGTTAGAATGACACCCGTTTTTAATGAAGAGAGGGGTACCACCGTATATGTTTCTGGGAAACATTTAAGTAATGGCATTTTACATTTCCAACAATGAAGCGATTGATGATCGACACCGATATTATTTATTATGTTTTGCTAATAAGAAAATGTTAAGATATAGATTAACACACAAAATTTGGAACAATTGAAAGGGTCTACATAAACAGATACAATGTGTTTTTAATTCATATATCCTAATATTTTGTCGATCCATTGTTATTAATAATTGCAATTATTACAATTGTTTATTTAGTATAGCGTACTATCAGCATATAGTTAGGTAGGGGAAAGGCGGGCAAAGGGGGCCACTTAACGTTTCAATGGTATTTAAGGATAATTTTCGAACCAATGACTGTTCTATGTAAGTTACATGCAATGTAGATAAATATAACAGACTCACTTAGTGTCTCAAGAATACCATATTTTAATTGTAATCCAAATAGATTTGCTCTCAAAGTGGCCCCCTTTGCCCAATAGCTTGGGCAAAGGGGGCCAGCGCATTGGGCAAAGGGGGCCACCCCCACCTTGGTACTTTTTATTATTTTGATACACAAGGGTGTACATTGAAGTGAGCCTAATAAAATAGATATGAAAAAACCTTTCATTTGATGTATATGGTGTCATGTTTTGATGGACATAATACTAAGTAATATACTAAATACTTTCGTTCACTGGGATTAGTGTGTGAAATATGTACCCATTGAAAGTTAGCGGGCAAAGGGGGCCATGCTGTATGGTCTTTGTATTGAAATGGCCTGGCCCCCTTTGCCCTGGCTCCTTTTGCCCAGGGGGTAGAGGTGGGAAATTTAGCCTATTATTTCTCCCCAAAGTGATCTCATGACTAAAGTAATGACTAGAAAACAAAGGCAATATAATATACCACACAAAACAAAAGATTTTCTGAAGAAATCACATAAATTCATCAAGAGATTCATACAAATATATAAGCTTATATTCATAAGATTGTTGCCATGAACCCCCTATCGTCTCTTATTTCTATCTAAGATATGTATGAGATGTCTATTTATGCTTTTTGTATACACAGGTTCATAATTCATAACTATGACGTCATTAAAGTTTCATACAACATGTCTCAATTAAAATATCGTTGATGGCCCCCTTTGCCCACCGGCCCCTTTGCCCGGCTCTCCCCTATATAATGCGCCTTACACACTACATTATTCGATAAACAAATGTCTGCATATATACTTATGGCATACGATGTCTTCAGTATTAATTTTACTAAACATCCAGGCAGGTTTTAAGTTTAGATTTAAACTGTTCTAGTGATTTGCACACTCTAAAGTCTGTTGGTAATTTACTCCACAAGATTAGCCTACTTGCACTTGATCTTAATGAGCGCTTTTTACAGTCTAAGTGGATGAGTTCTACAAGATATGATGGAGCTTGACCGTTTAAATTTTTCCAGACCATCACCATAATTTCAAACTCAATTCTGAGGTTCACTGGTAACCAATGTAGTTTCTTCAGGCATGCTGTAACACTGTCATATTTCTGTTTTCACAGGATCAACTTGGCTGCCATATTATTATTATTAGGCCTACTTATAAAGCGCATTATTATATAGGCCTACTTTTCTATGCGCTGACAATTATGAAATTTATATCATATTAATGTTGGAAAAAGTTTATGCTCTGAAAAGAAGATTGAAAAGGTGAGTTTTGAGTTTCCCTTTAAAAGTTGTTTGTGACTGGGTTTCCCTGAGTGAATGAGGGATATCGTTCCACAACCGAGAGCCACAAACGCTGATAGCATTGTCACCAGCTGCAAGGCACCGGTGAGTAGATGATACAGATAGAAGCATACCATCAGTGACAGATCTTAGATGCGCATAGCGAGTGACTAGTTTCTGTATGATGGGCATGCGTCACTGTGCATGGCTGAATGGACAATGGAGAGGACTTTGAAAATGATACGCGACTTGACTGGCAGCCAATGCAGATCTTTCAGGACAGGTGTGATGTGGTCGTATTTCTTCGATTTCTTTACTAGCCTTGTTCTGTGCAAGCTGAAGTTTATTCAGAAGATAGTCTGTAGCACCATACAAGGCGGAGTTGGCATAGTCCAGGCGTGATATTAGAAGGGCCTTCACCACCTTCACGAGTGTGGTATCATCTGGATGTGCATTATTCTGCTAATGTATAATATTATTAAGTATATGGGCTGCTATATGGAATGTAACATAAGTAGGGGGTACACCTAGTAGTTGAACTGTGGCTTAGCTTTTCGAACAGTGTGTTCACGTGATTATGTATTATGTTTAAAATAGTTCAGTCTAATGATGGGAATTAAATGACTTGCCGCCTATGAGGTGAGGGTGGGGTAATGGGGCATAGTGGGTTATAATACTTTGTGTCCCATTCACTGACCCGATAATTAAAGAATTCTGGCCATTCCTATAGGGGATCTACACCGGGACATGCCCAGACAGTCTGACACTAATTGGGCTTCGCTGTGAAATGTTGTGGCCTTTAATTCAGCTCCACGTACGTACCCTATCTTCGAGGCAGATAGTCCCCGAGTGAAAATAGTCAAATTATATTGCCTGTAGCATAAGGTCCTACCGTAACAAAATCAGTAATATCACTTATGCTACTAGAACTTTATTAGCTCTGTTGTTGAGCTTAATAATCAAGGTATGTCGCTGGCAGTCTGCCCAAAGATTATGATCAGACTCAAGGATGCTGAAGCTGTACTTGGATGGTTGTTGTTGGCTAGTTGATTATGTTTAATACGCTATACAGCATGAAACAGACGGAACAACTGCCTATAATGAGCTGCCCAGTGGGTAAAAAGTTGCCTACTACTATTGAGAACCATCCCAATACTCCCGGAACGTTATATTAGGATTCGACCCAAAACATTGCCATTCTAAATTAACTCATTGTATTATTTCTACCTAAATGATCCTCTAGCTCATCGTTTGCATAGCAAATCCATGTGCTGCAACTTTAGGCGCTACAATATATGGTTTTGAAACCTATACCATATATATGAATAATTGTGTTTACCTTTGATCTTTTTTCCTATCTGACTATAAGCTGAGTCTACCACAATCCGTTTATAATAATTATTATCTTTTGTGAGATATTTTGGATCACAGTGTTTCTAATAGTGCGTCAGCTAGAATAATATTTAGTTTCTGGTAGGGCCTACTCAGTCTCGTTATGATATATTATCAGGGTCTTAAATATATGTTCAGGTAATATGACACGCATGAGGCAAATATATTTCCTATGCGTTCATCGAGCCTCACCTTCATGTCAAAAGCAACATACTACTTTCTTTGAAGACGTGTCTTACATTGAAAAAGTACAGCAAAAAATCAATCATCATCTGGTATGCTGTTTTGTTTAACATATTTCAACAATACTAAGAAACTGGGATTGATATTTTTGATACCAATAAACCATGTTAGGTTTTTGTGCAGAAAAGGATCAACTTTAAAATAGCCCTCGTCATTCTTATCTTCAAAAATAATTACTGTCTGCACCAATTTGACCTAATTTGGTCCAAAATGATGCTTTCACTGATCGTTCTATGTCGCACACAGAATCTATTATTACGGACTAATGCAATATATTTAAATTTCGCAGGTATGAATTTTCGCGTAAACTCGATTTTTGACCATTTCGCGGCCTTTAATTTCGAGTAAAAATATGTTTTAAAGTTATTTTTTTGGGTCTGGAAACATGCAATTGTTATCGCGCGGTAGCGACTCTCACCAGCCTTCCCGACTAGTAATCGTCGGTAAACATAATGTATGGTCACCAATTAACTGGAGGGGGTGACTGACCATTGAGGCTAATGCACTTGACACGCGCTGCTCATTAACCCTATCAATCCAACAGGTTACAATTTAATTATTATTCTGATCCTGATTTACTACATGTGTCGTTTCAGTGAAATATGTCTATATATATTTGACTTTGATTTGTTTTTATAAAAGCTAATCGTATCTTTTTGATTGTGGGAATTTAAAATAGCTATATCTGCGCACATATTTGTGTAAAATTTGCATAAATTTGGGAGTCACTACTGTCACTTAAGGCGGAAACTTAGAAAAAACAGGTCCACAGGTCGATCCTAACAAAATTGAGTCTGTCCCTGGTGAACACAATGCGTTGATTCAGTGTTGGAGAAATGCTGGCTCACTGTCGTCGACGATGGCTAGTATCACGCCAGCACTGGATCAACGTCTCGTTTTTGCTTGGTCACCACCCCTCAACTTGACATAGAAAAGATCAACGTTGACATCAAGACATCTATCATTAAACCCCCTCATGCCCGCTGATTAATAGCAGTCATCGAATAAATCAAACAGAAAACATACGTATTATCAAGGCTTTGTACAAGCAGGTTTAGAATAAAATGGGAATAGAATAAAAAATATTGGTATCAAGTTATGTTTTTTGTCATAATAAAAATATATTTCTTATGTTGTTATTCAGCCGTTGTCATTCAGTCATTTAAATATAAGTCCTAGGACTTAAACTTTCACAAGTTAGCGTGAACATCGCACGAATGGAAAGGCCTATATATACCCACGGTCGACTGCACAGCGTCAGTCACACCCTTTAAAACCCACTCCCAAAGTTCACTGAGAGACACTGATGTGGTGAGCAATATTTCGCTTGGAATATGATTTCGCGCTCACGGTCCTTGCACGAAAATTAATTCAACGCAAAATAAAAGTATATTACAGTATCCCAATTGGGTGTGAAAACATGCTAATTTCTAAATGACTTTAAGGCGATTTATTGACGTTTTTCACCACCCCAATAAGCCGCAAAAACATGCACATTTCATAAAAACTGATTGATCAACGCACTGTTGACACAAGTTGAATGATTATAGAGTAAGATATGCTATAGTCCAGGGATTTTAGGCATTTTCAGGGGTAAAGATGGAAAAAAATAATATAAAGCTGAAAATTTCAGGAGCTATTCAGATGGTCATCCTTAATGACCTGTAAAAAGTCCCTAAGTTTCCCAGGAGCGGAACATGTTTTTTTTTCGCAAAAATCCAAAATGGCCGACAGAGGCCATTAAAAAATGGTAACATACGAAGAAGTTAACATATATTCCTTTGTAATACCTCTTTTTCACTTAATTTTTTACGGGGAACTCATTTCAGGTCTTCCTTTTAAGTTTTAAAGCCTCATTAGTGTTTTGTTTGCAAAAATCCACAATGGCCGCGTGATACAATACTGAAATTGTAACTTATGAAGACATTCAAATATATTCCTTTGTAATATATTTTCTCTGTATATTTTTTCACAAGAAACCTAATTTTGGTCTTATTTTAACATTGTCATGCTTATGTCATTCCTCAGTTCAAAATGGCCGCCATTGAGGAAAAAGGAAACAATTTCAGAAATTTTTGTCATATTTTTTTATTTGGAAACATAGTGGCAGTAAAAAGTATTTCCGGAATTAATGGTGGTTATCCTATGTGGTTTAGTCCAGTAAATTGTCATCGGTGTTGCTCCAGCCTTACTTGTGATAATAATAATTATAAATTAAGACGCATGAAATTTTTACGGTGACAACAGCGTGTGTTGTGCCATTGTGCATGTCACAACAAATTACCACACCGAGACGGCTGAACGTGTCCCTGGTACTACTAATTTATATTTTTCAGCACCAAACATCCTTTAACAATTCAGGTAAGATTTAATAAATTAAAGATTGTATGGGTTATTACTCAATATAATATGATTTCGTCATTCATAACAGATACACTGGAAGCAGGGACACAATAAACATAGTTCACAAAAAAAATAAATTTATCTAACGAGACAAATCAATTACATCCAAAGCAGACATCATCAGATATGAAGAAGGATTTGAAAAACAAAACAAATTGAGATTGGAAGCAAGAAATCGGAATGCATTTTTGCGGACAAGTGTTTAGTGTGGTGACTGACAAGTATCTGTTGAACGGGTCATTATTTTATATTATAGCAGTCATATTGAAAAATCACTGTCATTTTGATTTAAGGTTTGGCTAACATGCTGTTCTCACAGTACCCTCAGGTGCATACACAGACCAATTTTGGTGCCGTTATCACCATTGATAAATTGATATTACACGTTTATATGCCTCATTGAGGTTTTAGGATATAGACTTACCCAGCTGAACCACACTACAAAATATCTGTCATCTATACACGTGTGTCGTTATTTCAAGTGAATATTGCTTTACGTTGCTTTTTAAACAATCAGGGTAATATCGCGAAAGAAGGAAGGGACTATGCCCTACTTTTATTGTATAACTTCAAGGGTTCTTTATAGTGCACAGTGCCATAGATATCACTGCACACTCCATGCCGTTGAACAGTTTGGAGCACTGTATAGTCACAACCTCGATGACCAACATCCGACACGACCAGGATTTGAACACAGTAGCTCTGAGTTTCGAGCCACAGCAGGATCGAATGGGCCATCGGGACGGCCTCGCTATTTCAAGCACAAACTAACGTATTCGGGTCCCTATTAATGTTGTTTCAAATATATATAAACATGATAAATAGGGTATGTGACCTTCCCCAGAATCCTGCAGGCTCGGGCGTGATACCTTGCATTGGACCATTATGCCCGCATGTGAGGTGTGAGATCTTGTCTAGGACCATAAGGCCGGTAAAGGGCCTAGGTGGGAGTGCTTGCCTAGGACCCTGCAGGCTCCAGTATATGACCTTGCCTAGGTCGGGTGTGAGTCCTAGCCTAAGACCATGCGGGCTCATGGTAAAACCTTAACTATGACTTGTATTCTCGGGTTTGAAACCTTGCCTAGGACGCTGCGGGCTCGGGTGTGAGTCCTTACCCAGGACCTTGGTGGCTCGAGTGTAAGTTTTTGTCTTAGACCATGCGGGCTCACGCTAAATCCTTGTCCAGGACTTGAAGGCTCGGGTTTGAGACCATGCCTAGGGCTCTGCTGGCTTGGGTATAAGTCCTTGTCTAATACTATGCGCGCCTTGGGTTAATCATTGCCTATGACCTCTAGGCTCCGATGTGAATCCTTGCCTAGAACCTGTAGGGTCAGGTGTAAAACCTTGCCCATGCAGGACCTTGTGGACTCGGGTGTGAGCTCTTGCTTAGGGCATTACGGGCTGGGGTGTGATTCCTTGCCCATGGACCATGCATGTGCGTGTGTGAGTCCTTGCCTAGTCACTGGGGGCTCGGTTGTGATACCTTGTCTAGGACATGTAGGCTCGGGTGTGAGTCTTTGCCTAGGACAATGCAGCCTTGTGTGTGAGACCTTATGGTGGGATGGAGAGCCCCTCGCGCCGAAAGTACCTGTAAGTGACCGTTGGAGTCTCTAGTGTAGGGTCGCAATGGCGGACGAGGGAAACTGCCCAATCTTCACCATTTCAACTCAAACTTCCTTTCCCGTTGAGTCGACGGTTCCAAATAAATCATAAAACTCTTTCTCCACTTGTCATGTTTATTCGTTAGACATCTGGCAACAACAAAGCACAACCCCCGCGCACGGCACGTCCTGTTTAACTTAGCGAGAGCGACCTGCGGCACGTCCGTAGTCGCCGAGTGTAACGTCTGAAGTGCGGGAAAAGTACCAATGCCGCACGGGATGCAATTGTGTGCGCCCGTCACCAAGGTACGGAAACGAGGCGGTCGTCCACAGCTTCCAGCGTCCGAGAAGCCGGGGATAACTGCCACCTAAACTAAACGAAGTCAGGATCCTACATTTCCCCCGGGTGAGTGATAACGTAGGACCCAACTGACGTGTAGGAGACTGCTTCGTGCAAGTAGCGGGGTTGTAAAAATATGTAACCTCTTATAACTAAGCATGGTTTAAAAAATATAGCGTGTGTGGTTACAACGTGGGTGGCTGAAATCGCAGCATTATACATGAATTGTCCCATCCTCTTAACACCAACTGTGCTTTATGTATGTATTCATATGCTGCAAGCTGCGATCAACCCATTTATTTTAATTAACATAAATTTCTATTCGTATTTTAGCAATTAACTTGCTAAAAAAAAATGTCTTCACATTTATATATCTGTACATAATGCTGCCAGGCCTGGCATATTCATTTACAATTCAAAAACATTGTGAATACGATGCATGCGGTTCGGCCCGCCATAGATGTCGTTAGGCGCCACTATGGCGTGAACCATCTGCACGAACCGGGCAGGAGTCTGGATTATTCGTCCGACTCTAGTTTTTCGCACTGTTTGGTCGGTCGAAATTATTTCGCGATTAGCGATATTCGCATGATTGCTTTTGGTCGAGTCGATTACGGCGTCAGCAGCACCCGGGGTTTTACCCCGTAGATGTAAAGGTATGTGGGAATACGTTCGTAAACCACCGCCGTTCCCGTTAGCGCGGGATTCGGCGGGGGCTCGCGAATGCGGCGCTACATAAGTATTGTCTCTGTTAGACAAGTTGACTTTAACATCTAGTTGCTTCGGGACTGTGGCCGATTTTTTACTGCTTCTGACTGCCGTCGACTTTTTCGTTTTAACGCTCGTCCCGTTGGACGTCGGAGTGTCCGCACTACCAGGTCTAGGTGGACTCTGTGGATTCCTACTAGATATCCTGGTAGCCGTCGATCTCTTTGGTTTGTTTGGCGTTTTACGCTGTATTGTCGTACCTGTCGTAGGCTCGCACTCAAGATGTGCGGGTTAAACGCGATCTAAAGAGACCGTCTCAACCTTGCCTTTAACTAGAATTTTCATTACTCTGCCACTCCTTGCGACGACCTTATATGGCCGTCGTAAGGGGCGGTCAGAGGCGGCGCAATTGCGATTCGGCGCAAGAATACATGAGTACATGTAGCTATTTCCTTGAATTGGAAAATGTTGTGTTGTTGTGTGTCACGTGGCGGACATAGACGGAGACGCGACATGGCCACGCGTAGCTTGTCTGAATAATTCTCCAAATCAGTGTTACCGTCGACGGTGTACTGTTTAGTAAACTCCCCTGGGAATCTAAGGGTTGTCCCGTATATCATCTCGGCAGCCGACCTGCCTAGTCTCTTCTTAACTGGGGAACGAGCTCCTAAAAGCACAGCGGGTAATGTGATAGTCCACGGGTTCGGTGACTCGTGCGCCATAATGGCGGCTTTCAATTGACGGTGGAAACGTTCGACCATGCCATTCGACTGGGGGTGATAACTCGTGGTACGATTCCGAATAATCCCGAATTGATTACACAAACTATCCCACAATTTGGACTCGAATTGAGCGCCCCTATCAGTGGTGATAGTGGCTGGAGTACCATAACGTGCTATCCACCCGCTGAAGAAGGCATCGGCGACCGTTTCGGCTCTAATATCTACCATAGTTATAGCTTCGGGCCAACGTGTAAAACGGTCGACGCAAGTCAGTAGATATCTAAAGCCATCAGCATAGGGTAAAGGTCCGACTATATCTATGTGGACATGATCAAATCGCTCGGTAGGTTCAGTGAACTTTCCGAAAACTGGGGTGTTGTGACGTGAAACTTTGGCAGTCTGGCAACCCTACCAGGTACGACACCATCTAGCAATATCTATATTCATGCCGTGCCATACAAATCGGGTATTAATCAAAGGTTTGGTAGCTCTATGCGATGGGTGGCCTAAACCGTGCAAGTTTGAAAAAACTTTTCGGCGAAATTTTGTGGTAAGGTACGGCCGGTTGTGTCCCGTGGACACATCACACCAGATCAATTGATTATCGAACGATTTTAATAGTTTGAACTTCATAGTGGATGTAGTCGAGTGTCTCAAACGCGTGAATTCCGCGTCATTAGCTTGGTCGAGACTTAACTCTTTATAGTCTATCGCTGGTCCATCATGTATCGCGGACACTGATGGTCGTGACAGCGCATCAGCGACGAAATTTGTCTCGCCTTTTACATATCTAATATCGGTGGTGAATTAAGCGATGAAAGCTAAATGACGTGTTTGTCGTAGGGACGCGCGCTCAGTCATGGATGACATTACGAATGTCAACGGTTTGTGATCTGTATTAACGAAGAAATCTGTCCTTCTAAATTGTGTCTGAAATGTTTAATTGTGGCGTATACCACCAAAAGCTCACGATCGAACGCGCTGTAGCGTGTCTCTGCTGGGTTCAGCTTCTTGCTGAAAAACGAAAGTGGCTGCCACATACCATTTAAAAATTGCTGCAAAACGCCACCGACGGCGACATCACTAGCGTCGCACGTGATGTTAATCTGAGCCGTAGAATCTGGGTGCACCAGAAGCGTAGCGTTTGCCAATATTTGTTTTGACTTAGAAAATGCTGACTCTGCATTTTTATTCCACTTCAAATCGAAATTTGACTTCGGTGACAGTCTTGTATGTCCTTCGTTGGCAGCTGTCAGTAAATGATTGAGTGGTGTCAACTTCGCAGCGCAATGCGGTATGAAACGGTGGTAGTAATTCACCATTCCCAGATATCTACGCAGTGCTCGTTGCTTTTCGGGCTTAACGAAATTAACAATCGCGTCAACGGCGCTGGGTAACGGCGAAATTCCTTCGGCACAAACATGGTGACCTAGAAAACTTAATTCAGTTGTACCGAACTGACACTTTTCAGGACCAATGATAATTCCGTATTCAGATAGTCGGGCAAAAAGAATTCGTAGATGTTTCTTATGCGTTTTATGATCTGGGCTGGTTACCAGTAAGTCATCCAAATAGACAAAAACAAAATCAAGTCCGCGTGTAACGTGGTCTATAAAGCGCTGAAACGTTTGACTGGAATTTCTTAGACCAAACGGTGTTCTAGTGAAATTAAATAAGCCAAAAGGTGTAGTAACGGCAGCCTTGTGTACGTCGGACGGTTCCACCGGAATTTGGTAATAAGCTCTGACCAAGTCGATCTTCGAAAAAAATTTCGATCCGGCCAAACGCTGCGTGAAATCGTGTATATGAGGAATCAGATAACGGTCGGGTACGGTCTGTGCGTTTAAGCTACGGTAGTCCCCGCATGGTCTCCAATCGCCGTTTTTCTTTGGCACCATGTGAAGCGCTGAGGACCACTCGCTGTCGCTGGGTTCAATGACCCCTAGTTTTATCATCTCATCAAATTCGCGTTTTGCGGTAACCAGCTTATCGGGTGCTAACCGTCGTGGTCGTGCAAACACTGGGTGTCCTTTAGTCACTATCTTATGTGTTATACCGTGTTTAACGGTCTCACCCTTTGTCGTAGGGCGTGTCAGTTCCTAGAACTGGCCGAGGAGTTTTGTGTACTCATTCTGAACAGTGTCTACTCTGTTCAATGACAGTGATTTATTCGATGACAGTGAAGCGGCAATAGCTAGACCTGTACGCATGTCCCGGAGACATCGGCTTCTCAAGTCTACGAGCAAATTATAGTGGATTAAAAAATCAGCCCCGATTATGGGTTGCTGCACATCTGCCACTATGGACGTCCACGGATATTCGCGCTTTAAGCCGACATCGACGACGCGTTTACAGTTGCCGTAAGTATGTATAGTACTGTTATTAGCTGCCACCAGGGGAAGACTGTCAGCGTCCGAAATCCCGTTAGCGCAAGATTTTGGCAAAACACTGACAGCTGCGCCCGTGTCAATCAAATATCTGCATTTATGTCCTTTATCTGCGACATATAATAACTTAGAGTGAGATAACTTTGGAGAACTAGCGTCCGCGGAGTCATGTCGCGTCTCAGTTATACTGCAAGAGTCGCTACCTTGATCTGGCTTAGCAGTTTAAAGAAAAAGCGCAAGGGCTCCTGCACGTGCGTGCCTCATCACCGAAAGTCTGGTGAAAATAGCAGACAGGTGCATTAGCCGAATCTAATGTTTTAGCGGCGTCATTTCGCTGTGGGTTCGGCGGCGGGACGAAAGGTCGAGCAAGTGGTTGCACATTCGTCGGCGGAACGAGAGGTCGAGCATTATTCTGTTCATTTCTATAATGACTAGGTTGGTTGTTAACAAAACCTGAGGCCTGAACATTAGGAGCAAATGCAGGCGCAGGAGCATAGTTATTATTTACTCGTCCACGTCCTTTATTTCTTTTCCTCTCTGATGTAGTCACGGTTTCTAGTTTTTTAATTCGCCTAGACAAATCCTCCAACAAACCAACTAGCTTGGTGGTTTCTTCTACCTAATTTCTGCGACCCCCGGCTTACTCTCTTCGACGTCCTCTTCGGCTGCCAGTGCCCGGTCGGCCAAAACGGCCAAACTTTCGAGGGTGGCACTGTCGGGTTGAGTCGCCAAATGGGCTCTGATTGAAGCGGGCATCTGGCGGATGAATGCTTGACGAATTACTGCTTTCCCCACCACGGCTTTTTTGCCGAAACCTGCAGTCTTCTGCAGACGCCGCAGGAAACGCGAGGGAATGTCAGTACCAATCCTTTCACCAGAGATCACTTTGTTAACCCTTTCGGGTGTGGTCAAACCTCGTCTCTCTATCAAGATCGCTTTCAGGCTTTCGTATTTATTGGACCTGAAAGGCTGAAGTAGCACGTCCCTCACATCCGATGCGACCTCGCCCGAAAGTGCAGCGCAGGTTAGGCTGTACCTCTCATCATCATCGTTGATCTGGTGAAGAGCAAACTGAGTCTCTATTTGGTTGAACCAGAGTTCAACATCCGAAGCGTAGAAAGTGGCGATTCTGAACTTTGGTAAGTTCGTAACACGTCTCTGAGACTGCCTACCGAGCGGTGAAGTACTCCTTGAGGAATCGCTCCTAGAGTGAGAACTCATACGTTTAGCTCGGGCCATTCGAGCAAAATCAGCTTTGAGGCGTTGATATTCTTCATCTGCCTCTCGGAATCGAACCTCATTGTCCTCACTGTCTTGACGATAATCATCTTTAGGTCTAGCACCCGCACCTTCTAGGGGCGTTGACATGAAGCCTTCACTGTCGTATTGCTTCGACATTATGAAATAGTGTTTTGAAATTATCTAACTAGTGAAGCATTTGAGATAGCTGGCCTATTGGCTCTGTGTCTATCTCAAATGTGTTTAAAATGGCATGTCGTATTAACACATGCCAACTATTTTGCCGCGCCATGCGCGCATAGGTTGTGCGTTGCCGTCTAAATCAGATGAAAAATGTCTGTAATATGCTGAATCTTAGAAATGTAGACTTTAGAAAATGTTCATGCTATGTCGCATGTTGCGAGAAACAGGAGTTGCAGATTAGTTAAAAATGCGTCGCTGAGGTTGCACCTAAATGCTGTGCACTAATTCACAAAGGTATATATTGATTTTAGTGAAAACTGAAGGTCTATATTTGACATAAAACGTTTTCACTTATTCACACACATGCATAATGGTATAGTCGGAAAACACATTCAAATATTGGCAATGTTTCGCAATAGCGCAACTGTCAAATCGAATATTTCTGTATTTATAAAAAATTTAAACTTCAGAAATAAACTATCGTGAGAAAATTTCGTTCTCAAACTGATAGACTAAATGTGACTGCGAAGAAAAACAGTTACATTTATGATTTTAGAAAAATATTTAAAACGTGACTGACAGTAGTCTATGCTGATTAATGATATAGCATATCACTTCGCTGAAAAATGATGTCTGTGATGACCATTCCACGTTTTTTTTTTATATATAATGGCACGTTCATCACTGAGTCATTCTTATAAACGTCCGAATCAATCGCTCGCTTCGATTCATTGATTGACGTATAAACCGGCTGTCGTCATAGCGGTTGTGTTTATTTCGTCTGTGGTGGGTGTGTGTATGATGTATTGTCGGTGCTTCTAACATGTGCGGCAGACAGCATGTGGCTTCCTGTCTGTGACGGCATGCGTGGAACGGTGTGTACATAGAAACATGATCAGCGTCCTCGTCTCGCCTCACATTAGCATATTCATTACCTACTGCGTGCCCAAATAAGGCGCTAAATAGGCTAGAGCGATTACAAGCACCGAAGGGCGTTTTAAAGTGAACAAAAAATCTCACACAATTAGTGTTACAATTTCGTTTTCGAAACAACTTATTTATATTTCCTCTCCTTCAATCGTTTTGAAAAAGAAAATTAATAAATAATTTAAAAAAATTATTACAACTAGTCCGTGTAAAATTTTGAACACGTGAGGAATGAGCTCCACCAAATCAAAATGGCGGCCTAATTTATGCTAATGTGATGTGGCGACACAGGTTCACTGTCCAAATGCATGCCGGTTATGGCGGAACACGTGTTTGCCCACGGCGGGCGATCAGCTAAGTGAGGGGAACCAGCGTCCAAAATGGCGCTCACCTACCAAATACATGTACAATATTCAGCATTCTCTGAAATAACATATGATAATGGTACAAAATATTGACCTACGGTCCTGGGAATATTTTAAACAGACCAAATAACACCGTTTATTGACATTCATTTGGGGAAACAATTTTATTTTGGCCCTAAACCTATTAAAGGTTACCCGAGTCGAAGCGTGTTTATATTTTCTGTCGATTTTGCTGAAAAATCGAAAAAATGACGAGGCTTCGTCTATGGACTTTAAAATCGTGTCACCCAATTATGGTAAT
This sequence comes from Flabesymbios commensalis, assembly GCA_964017125.1. Lineage (NCBI taxonomy): Eukaryota > Metazoa > Annelida > Polychaeta > Terebellida > Flabelligeridae > Flabesymbios > Flabesymbios commensalis. Next base: position 62,549,254 of record OZ024915.1, read on the forward strand.
AAACGATAAAAAATGAGTTACCGAAAATACCCACTTCCCACTCGCCTACAGTGGCATTAATAGGATGAAGGCATTTAACAAACTCTTACATTTAACAAATGATAGACTAAGTCTATGAGAATAATTTTCAGGATTCTTATAAAGAAACCGACATGGTCGCCATCTTGTAAAAGCGCCAAACACGTGGAATTTCGTCCAAAAATTAGAAATTTACGCCGTTTTCGACGTAAAAAAACGTGCTTCTCCTCTGATAACTCTTTCTGACTAATTTAAACTGGCATATAAAGAATGACCCACAGTTTTCACGTACCTGATGAAAAAAATGCTATTGATTTTTTTCAAAAAATCCTTTAAAATTTAATCAAAACTATCCTTGAAAACAGCGGTTTTCAACTGGCGTCTAGGTGAAAACACTGTTGCATAGACTATCAGTCGTCAGGGGTCACCAGTATGGTGGGATGGAGAGCCCCTCGCGCCGAAAGTACCTGTAAGTGACCGTTGGAGTCTCTAGTGTAGGGTCGCAATGGCGGACGAGGGAAACTGCCCAATATTCACCATTTCAACCCGAACTTCCTTCCCCGTCGAGTCGACGGTTCCAAATAAATCATAAAACTCTTTCTCCACTTGTCATGTTTATTCGTTAGACATCTGGCAACAACAAAGCACAACCCCCGCGCATGGCACGTCCTGTTTGACTTAGCGAGAGCGACCTACGGCACGTCCATAGTCGCCGAGTGTAACGTCTGAAGTGCGGGAAAAGTACCAATGCCGCACGGGCTGCAATTGTGTGCGCCCGTCACCAAGGTTCGGAAACGAGGCGGTCGTCCACAGCTTCCCGCGTCCGAGAAGCCGGGGATAACTGCCACCTAAACTAAACGAAGTCAGGTTCCTACAACCTTGCCTATGACCCTGTAGAATCGAGTGTGAGCCTTTGCTTAGGACATTTGTTTAGGACCCCAGCTGAAGCAGTAGTAAATAACATTTATCATTGACATATCTAAATTCCATGGCAACAGATTACCACCATCAGGCTGGGGATGTATATTTTTTAAAAAAAACTTGCAACCAGTTTTCACGGAGCTTGAGGCAGCACCTGTCAAATTAATGAAAATGATTAGGTGCGGTTGCCGAAGTTGGTTGCATGTTACGATGCAGCAGGTCTGCGAGGTACACAAGCTAAATGGGAGCTGGGTACAGTGTGTCATCTCGAATTAATGAAATTCAGGTTGATGATTAGGAAAAAAATGGCACAACTCTCTCAGACCAACGTTGTTTTATTGATTGAATATGATGTTTTGGCTATTATGTATTATGAAATAAATACATTAAAATTTGTACTGCATATTTCTTTTGGACATAGAGTTATTTGTTACTGGTCATTAATTACTGGTAATTTATAGATTAGCTTATATGTATCTCGAATACAATGACAACTGCTCCCAATTAAACCTTAAATGGCGGCCATCTTTGATTTATTCTTTGACGAAACCTTGAGTTACTAAGTTACTAATAGCTTCAGAAATGAATTCAGCATTAAAAATCATGTGGAAATGAGGTATTACATTAAAATATGTGTCTAATAGTTCAGGAATTACAACTTCAACATAGCGCTTGGCGGCCATTTTGAATTTTGTCAAAAAAATATGTTCCGCTCCGGGGAAAACCTTGGGACTTTTTACAGGTATTAAAGGAGGACATACTGGTAGTCTATAGATCTAAAAGCTAATATGTATCTCAAATACTAATGACAATAGACTTGCTCCCAATTAAACATCAAATGGCAGCCATCTTGGATTTATTCTTTAACGAAACCCTAAAAATTACTACTAGCTTCAGAAATGAACTCAGCATTAAAAATTATGTGGAAATGAGGTATTATATTAAAATATATGTCAAATAGTTCATGAATTACAACTTCAACATGGCGCTTGGCGGCCATTTTGAATTTTGTCAAAAAAAGGATGTTTCGCTCAGGGGAAACTTTGGGACTTTTTACAGGTAATAAAGGAGGACATAATGAACACTTCCTGAAATTTTCAGCTTTATATTATTTTTTTCCATTTCAAAACCTAAAATTCCTGGACTACTAGCCAAAAAGTGACACTTGTCCACAACTTCTAATGCATTAGGCATAGGTGTACTAATCAAAAGCTTGTCTCCGTATCACGAAGGCCTGATTCACTAATTTTCAAGAAAATTGAGATTCAGTTGCCGGAAATGAAAGCGAACAGTTTCGTAAATTCTAAATACAGTCGAGCATCTCTACAGCACGCTTAGAACGAATATATAGATATAACAAAATATAGCTCATGTTCAATATCCAAAATGTAAAGTAATTAAATCGAGATCTTACAAAAAATTTAATAGACAACTGTTTTTAGATGACATGGCAGCAACAAATTTAACAACATGTTATAAGGTCCAGGATAAAAATGCCTGCTGGAAAATGTACAATGATGGTTTTCGTAATGGCGTAGATGATCATGCCCCTATTAACGAAAGAAAAATTCATAAAAAATAGATAAGATGAAATTTGGGAGGCTTACGGAAAACAAAGAAACCTCTGTGTTGATATCAGACGAAGATCAATTAGATCATATTTAAAAAAAAAAATTACAGATAGAAATCCATCTGGGGCTACTTTCTGGAAAACGGTCAAGCCTTTTATTACTAACAAGGGGCATCAGACAGGGAATGATCTAATTCTGAGTGAAAACGGAAAAGTTGTTCATGGATCTAAGCAGGTAGCCGATATTATGAACACTTATTACATCAATGTGGTTGCACATATCTGTGATCCATCGGACAATGAAAATGGATATACTGATCATCCTAGCATTAAAAACATTTCAAAATTACCTCCAGGATCAATTTATTTATTTAGGCATACGACACAAAAAGATGTGAATAAAATTATAAGATCTCTAAATCAGAAAAAGCAACCTCATTCCAGCTAAAGTAGTAAAAGTTACCGGACCTGAAATTTCGAAATCTATTGCAGACATGATCAATAAATCATTTGATGGAGGAATATTTCCAGACAGTCTAAAAATGGCTGAGGTTATACCAGTATACAAGAAAGCTGATAACCTTAAAAAAATTATCTATACACTATTAGTTCTAACTGAAAAATACAAAAAAGCAATCAGAGAACATCATTCAGCTGGGGCCATTTCAATGGACCTCAGCAAGGCATTTGATTGCATGCCACATAAATTATTAATTGCGAAATTCAAAGCGTACGGTCTAAAAGACCTCAGTATTCAGCTGGTCACCTATTATCTTGAAGGAAGAAAGCAGAGGGTTAGGGTCTGCGACGAGAGAAGCGAGTTGGATGATATTATCAAAGGGGTACCTCAGGGATCTATATCGGGGCCCCTTAACTTGTAAATTATGCAGACGACAACACCGTGACTACTGTACAGCCCACCCAGAAACTCGCTGTCGACCTTCTCCGAGCTGAATCCCGAGTATCCATAGCACGGTTCACACTAAATCAGACGCTGGCCAACCCTGAGAAATTCCAGGCAATATTCATAAATTGTGTAGAAAATGATATAAAAATTGAAATAGACAGAAAATGGCATATCATTGTTTGCCTTACAAATGAGCACATTAAAACTATCACATATTTTTTGGAATTTCTTTCAGACCTTTGTATGAGTGATGTAGGCCCTAGGCCATATTAATTATCACTTATCCTGAGACATGATTTGAGAAATACAATAGTATATTATACCATTTTTAATAGGCCCTATAAAATAAATGTTGTCAAATACATGTAGTTTATAAACATAGAATACTTCCCATGATATAACATCTTAGGATATATACACAGTAAATTAATTCAATAATTGATACACTCACTCACTCACTCACTCGCTCACTCACTCACTCACTCGATTACTCACTCACTTAGTCGACATTGAAGCACAAGAATATTGTATATATGTGGAAGACTGTTCCTTGTCCAGAATATATAATGTACATGGTTCATTCCTAAACATGTGATGATTACAATAAATATATAACATGAAGAGAATACTTCTAAGGGGTATAAAATAGTGGCGAAAAATGAATACTATACAAGTTTGTTAATTTCGTCGATGGGAAAGTGTAACCTGATTTAGCACTTAAGAAGGATGAATTCTACCACCAACCACCTTGTCGGTGCCATCGGTTTTGTGTGTGTACTCGGAATGCTAATTAATCACTAATTTGGGCCTTACTTAAGGGGCTATACCATTTATTGGTACAGGCTGCGGCACTTAAGAATTGCTTTGTGGGGGTCCTGATGGTCTGTTCTACACGTGATATACTTCAAACTGCAATGCTAAATAAAACCTGGTCTCCCGGACTATTAGCCGAAAAGTGATGTTAAAAAGTCATTTTACTTACTTACATAGAATAATCTATTGAGTTTTTTTTTAAACAGCTGTGAAGATCACAATTATTGTGGAACATATCCTTGAACTTGAATGAACTATCGGGGGGGGGGGGGTGGACCCATGTGTAAATTTTTTTTAATTTTAAATCGGGCAGATATTTATGTGCCTATCATGCTTACACCGCAACTTAACATGGACAGACAGAAACACAGATGATTGACTTAAAGGGTTCTTTATAGTGCACAGTATCATAGACAGCTCTGCACACTCCAGGCCTTTGACCAGTTTGTATATGCACAACATCGATAACAAACATCCGACCCAGCAGGGAATCGAACCGAGTAGGGGAGAGTGAGGGAAGATGGGCCACGAGGCAAACTGTGCCACCCATTATATAGCCAAATCTGATTACCCAGCGGGATGTTTAGTGCCATCTAGTGAATATAAATTACCTTATTTACTTACCATATTCGGAAAGAAACTTTTTCAAAGACACAAAATGAACTACAGAAAAAAGAAGTTTTTAATGTAGTTTTAAAAATATTTTTGATGTGCATTTGATGCTCATCATTTTTCAACACTTAGATATAATTCAACTTGAGACCAATTTTGACACATATACAGGTAGTTTTATGTTTAGACCAATAGGTTATAATGAGCTAATAATTCTAAAATGCAGGCTATATTTTTTTTGCAAATGGCGCAAAAGGGGCAAGTTGGGCCAATTTTATGGGGCAAGTTGAACATGTCTTAAGACTTGCCATGGCCCAACTTGCCCCAAGTAAACAAATACAAAAAATGAAAAAAAAATATTGACAGGCGACCAAAACATTTTGCTTTGGTGGCAAGCCAGCTGGTAAATGCCTATATACAAAATCACAACTGATCCGGACTAAGGGTTATAAAGATGACCAGTTTACAAAAATTAAATGAAAAAATAATATGGCGGCCATTTTTTTTTTTTTTTCATGAAACCACTGAAACACAACCAAACACCGATTATTTCGCTTTCAGGCAGTTAAGTCAAGTTGAGAGGGTGATATATGATCATTTAGTTTGGTATATTTATTGATTGGAAAGAAAAATACATAATATAATAATCATACAAATTTTATCTTGCCCCAGCCAGAAATGGGGCAAGATGGGTCATAAAGTTTTTTTTTCTTTATTTGCATTTATGTCAAAATCAATATACAGTGGAGACCCGGAAATCGGACCACCTATGAGACTGACTGAAAGTGGTCCCATTTTGGAATCGATCCGATTTGTGAAACCAGCCAATTATGAATGGAGATATACTAGTAAGTCTGTTTATAGATATGACTTGTTACGTGTTTATATCAAGGTTGATTATTAAATCAATGTATTGAATACGACGTCATGATATAATAAAAAAAACACAATTAAAATAAAGTTGTATTAAATGCATATAAAAATATATATGGAAAAAATGTTATACATAATTATATTTATTTCTGTAAAAAGTCTGTAAACTGAAAGTCGATCATCCGTGAATAACCCTATGACACACAAAGTCCCTTATTATGTCTGTCAATATTGTTTGATATTGCTTTAATATAAAACACAGCGAAATTCGTTGGCTTTAATTTTTTTTCAATTGATTTCGAAGTGACATTTATTCAGCTGTATTGACAAAATTTTAATATGATATTAATTAGCAGTGTTCAAATTAGATGTCACGCTTCTAATTTTATAAAAAGTTCGGGAGTCGTACACCGAGTCATTATGATCAACTTGGAGTAAAAAAATATTTCTTTCATTACGTTCCTAGTGTGATAGTATCGTTTGTTTAGGGTGATCAGGCGATGCAGCTGTGAACGGGAAATCGATCAGCCGTGAATAACCCTATGTAACTTACAGTCCATTAACTGGTTATAATTTATACTTTCTCGCGTGAAAATAAATCAGATAATTATTCCGTTCAATATGTGTAACTAATACAGAAAATCATGACGGAATTGTAATGTCTTGCTTCACTATATGAATTTACCTATCAATTTGTAAGACTTTTGGGATCGCAAAGGTGTAATCACGCTATACAGGTGATAATCCTTCTGTACGCTAGAGCATGTCATATATGACAAGTCAAGTTGATGAAAAACAGCCTAGCGAATTATAATCTTCTCGAATTATTATCATGTTATAAATATGATAACCTGTTTGTTTGTATCGCTTGTATTAATTGTTTCCTATTTCAGTATCTATTTATACGCTAGGCCTATCTGTATTAGACACACATAGCCCTTACATAACCTGCGTAATTAAATGATTCTTGCACGCCGAATGTTTTTGTCAGCTGGTTTAAAATTAAAAGCGCCTTTGTTCAACCTTGTGGTTCCTAGAGACCAGTAGCACAATTATTGCTACAACACTTACAGTGCTAATGTAACTTCCTAAAATTAAACAAATAATTAAATATAAGGAGTCAACATAAATTGTGTTGTTTCATCTTAGCAACATACACTTTCACACTAAGCTGTCATCGTAAGTTCGCGCTCTGTAAATTATTTTGAGCTGTATTAACAAAGAAAGACGGTCGTAGGAGGTAAAACACTACACCGTTGATAATCAACCGACCGAAGAGACGCGACTCAAGGGAGGGACATGACATGATAAGGCGACTGATTGCAATTTGCACTGATGACAATGTTTAAATGCTGCATTAATATTGTATGATTTATTTCACCAGCTTTTGTGGATCCAGCCAGCTCTTGTCCTCATAGTGGACCCAGTCAACGCTGGTCCCTTGTTGTATTGAACCACATCTGGTCCCTTTATTAGATCCAACCAGGGCTAGTGAACTTAGTAAATTATGCCAGTGCTGGTCCCTTAGTGGATCCAGCTACAGCTGCTCCCATCAGTGAATCCAGCCGGAGCTGGTCCCTTAATTGATGCATATCTATAACTGTAAAAGTGTGAATTATTTTTTATTTTTTTTATTTGTTTTTCGAGTCCTTTTATGATTTGGGACTGAAAAAGGGTGGTCCGTGTCCCGAATCGCGGGTCGGTCCGCTTTCTGAATCTGATAATACATTATGTGAATAGGGAAATATTTGTGACTGAAAACAGGTGGTCCGTATTGCGGGATGGCGTGCTTTGTGAGGCGGTCCGATACCGGGTCTCCACTGTATATCACCACTTCTGTGTGATACGTAGCAAAACAAAAATTAACAACTTTTATAAAAACATACAATCATTTTGCCTATATGAATTGTATAAGCACAAGAACCATATGAAAAAAATATTGACCCAACTTCCCTCACTCTCCCATACCGGACCGAATGAGCCATTGTCAAGAAGTGCAGTATAGACAAATATAAATCGCCCGCCAATAATTCCCAGTGTACAATAGTCTATTTATGAGCATGGGTGGTGTGGATATTGTCAATACATGTACATCAGAGCATCTTTTGTACTAGCACGCAGCCGGTGTAGATATAGTAAATCCATATGAACATCTCTCATCCTCATGCACATAAAGTATCTCTTCTTTAAGTCCACATGTCAAAGTGATCTGTAAAAAAATATATGGCATCATGATAAATAAAGAACTAGAATGAGTTGTTCGAAAGCAGCCCTCCGTTACCGCCAGTCGGCCATTTCAAATTTGATATAGATCAGCAAACTTTCTCAAGGTTTATTTTATATTAGCGCTTTAGCTATTATGCAAGGTTTCCGAGATAATGAGAAAAATAACAATTAAATATGACCGCCAGTCAGCAATTTTAAATTTTATTTCTGCGAAATTTGTCATGGGTTATCCTTGTGTGAGTCCTTAGATTTTGTTCCATATGCATGGTCCAGCTATTTTGCTTTGTTTTTGAGTTTCGTAAATATCACAAAATTACTCAAATTCAAATGCCCCCTAGAGCATCATTTTAAAATTGTTTGCTCCCACAAGATTGATTTTTGAGAATCAAAATGTCACAAAAAATCCTCCGGTGGTATCTGATGGCTATGTAAAGTATGAGAAAGCAGAAGTTCATAGATCAGCTATCATGTAAGATTTCCAAGATGACGAGAAAAAAAAATTAAAATGGCTGAGTGACTGGCGGTCATTTTGAATTTTATTAGTGCGAAATTTGTCATGGGTTATCTTTTTATGAAACATTATATTTTGTTTTATATTCATGGTCCGGTTATTTTGCATTTTTTTTTTGAATTACATCAATATCACAAAATTACTCAAATGCAAAATGGCCGCTTAACGACCATTGTAAAATTGTTTGATCCCAAAAATTAATCAGGTCATTGGTTGACAAAGGTGAACATATTTGCCAAATTAAAAGGAGGTGTGATTGAATTTTTTTCCTGAGACGCGCTATCGAGCATTTCTTTGTTAGTGGCCATAGTAGTTAAAGAGTTGATGATATGGGGATCAAAATGTCACCAAAACAATTCTCCAGTGGTATGTGATGGCTATGTGAAGTATGGGGCAGGACAAGTTGATAGATTAGTAGCTATCTTAAAAACAAATAACTGCGGTGGCGGCGACAGACCATGTGGAATACAGTAAGCAGCCCGCCTTGGCGAGAGCTGCCTAAACTATCCCGAGGAAGCAGTGCGACATTGTCCGTCACCAAGAGAATGAAGTGATACAGAAGATTATACTCAAATTTAAAATACAGCCTCAAGCTAGTGAGTAAGTCCTACATATTTTCCTGGCATTGATCATTTTAATTACCTGACCGCCTAACACACTTTGCGACAGACCCGGTCACACTGACCGCAATGAGCTAAGACTTATATTGTGAATGCATATTAAAAGTAGGCCCTATGCAGCTGGAAAAGTCTAGTGATCGTATTAGAACTGGTAATGAAGGTCTCTATGTCAGGACTTTGTGATGTCATCAGGGTACATTGTAATGTGGTCGACTACATTTCGGACCACAAGATCATCAAAAATAAAATATATTACAGTACCTTACTGGGTAGTACTATTGAGAACTACATCGTTCCAACATGGGATGGACCAAATAACGACAGTACTGACGCTAACGGTAATAAATTCAAGTCAGTAAGGGCCTTAAAGTTAAAAGTCATACCCCCAAAAAGGCACATCTACGCCCCCCTGAGGGATGTGTGAGTGCAATATTAAAATAATTCAACAAATGCCTTCCAAAGTATCGTCCGGAAACTGAACTTATCATCCACCATCAATTAAAGGTCAATAATCACTTCAAAATCAAAGGTGAAAAAATAGGTCAAAAGTCATAATCCCCAAAAGGCACATCTACACCCCCTAAGGGATGTGTGTATGCAATATGTAAACACGCACGGCCAGACATTGTGATGACAATATCCCCTGCCCACGAAGTAGGGGCGGGGGATAATGTAATAAAAAAAATTCTAAACTATTAGAGTGTATTATATGAAATTTAAACCGAGACAAAGGATGTATTATAAATATCAACATTGCTAATTAAAAATCCCAGATAGGGTTGAAAGGGATGGTGAGCTCTCAGCTTTTGATCAGTGTTTTGTTTAGGTTGGGAAAGGCGCCAACCATGGCATTAGGGCATCTCACCCTGTACGGCAGGCATCTGACACGGCATAATACACATAACACACCCTCTTCCAATTTTAATTAGGCCTATGAACAAAATTTATTATTGCCTATCAAATGTGTAAACAATAGTAATTAAGACCACATGGGTGAATTCCCCCCCCCCCCCCATCCGAGTTATCTCGCTCTATTATCACCTGGTCTAACCAAAGATTCCTTGGTATGACAGAGGGTGTGGTTAGAGCAGGGGTCCCACACCTCCTAAATAACGACAGAGGGTGTGGCTAGAGCAGAGGTCCCACACATCCTGTGTCACGTGGCGTAGAAAAGAATACGACACTGGGAGGATATTTGGTAATGATGCTGTCACTGTGTCTATCAAGTGGTTCAGTCTTGGTTGGAAGTAATTTATTTTACTGATGCAAAAAAACAGTTAATTGAAGTTAATTACTACTAATTTTATTAAATTATAACAAGTATTGACTATCAGTAAAAGTAAAGTTCACTTGACAGGCTAACTAAACCCAAGCATTGAAATGTTACATTTACATGAGCTTTCATGCTTTATTTTTTCCCGCGCCTGTTTGCCTCTAGTTTTGCTTTGTTCGTTAGCTTACATCATTTCAAATAAAAGTGGTATGATAGATGAGATATGCAAATAGTATAACTATTCAAATCTAATAGTCTAAGGATAATTATAGTTTGCTCCCAATATTGGCAAAAATTATTATACACTAAGCTGGTTGAAATAGTATGGCGTAAACATTAAATGACCGGCATCGGCCACAGCTGTCGGTTATAGCCGTTCGTAGGGCGGAGGCCTTCATCAGATTTTAAAGTGAAGAAACGTTATACAAGTTGCCCTATTTATACTGTTTGGCTGCTTTCAAGTTACTCATCTTTTACCAGATTTCATTAATAAAACTACATATATTTAACTAATTAGTCTATGATGTAATTGATACTGTGACATCACCATAATGTAGTTGCTATGACTACATGTAGCTAAGACAGAGCATTTACAAAAATCTTTCATAATGTTCTATTTTATATTTTATACAAGAAAAAGTAGCCTGATCTTGATAATCTGGAAAATCATCATCTGCAATCTCCTGTCCAAAGTTGAGTATTTTTTAAATTAAAAAGTTTTTCGTTTCTATAAATAATTATCAGTCCAAACAGTTTATAATTTCAATGAATACTCTTGGGCTTTTTTTTTTAGCAGGATTTTTAAAATGGTGTAGCACAGACAGATACTTGAAGTTTAAGAAAACAGGCGGATATTTTAAACTAAAAAATGTTAAAGTAACTAGGTGTATTATGCTGTGTATAAGTCAAATCTTTGTTTCCTTTTTTGAGCTGTTTTTTGGCTTTGTGTGACTTATGCACAGGTGCGACACATCTAGTGATCTACGTTTCTGCCGCTCATTCTGACTGCCAAGATCATATCATTGAAATGATCTAACGTCTATTGCTTTTGTCATATTTTTGCCCTTTTTTCAAGTTATACCTACGAATAACGTATATATACCTACCTACGAAGTTATAACAGGGACAGAGCCATACAGAGCACATGATGGACTGATGGGGACAGAGCCGTCCAGAGCAGCCGGGACAGAGCAGACCAGAGCTGCTGGGGACAGATACGTCCATAGCAGCCGGGGACAGAGCCGTCCAGAGCCGTTCAGAGCAGCCCAGGACAGAGCCGTTCAGAGCAGCCAGGGACAGCGTCATTCAGAGCAGCCGGGGACAGAGCCATCCAGAGCAGCCGGAGACAGAGCCTTGCAGAGCAGCCGAGGACAGTGCCGTTCAGAGCAGCCGGAGACAGAGCCGTCCAGAGCAGTCGGAGACAGAGCCTTCCAGAGCAGACGGGGATAGAGCCGTTCAGAGCAGCCAGGGACAGAGCCATTCAGAGCAGCCGGTGATAGAGCCGTCCAGAGCAGCCGGGGACAGAGCCATTAAGAGCAGCTGGGGATAAAGCCGTCCTGAGAAGCCAGGGACAGAGCCGTCCAAAGCAGCTAGCGACAGAGCCGTCCATAGGAGCCGAGGACAGAGCCGTTCAGAACAGCCGGGGACAGAGCCATCCAGAGCAGCCGGAGACAGAGCCTTCCAGAGCAGCCGGAGACAGAGCAGCAGAGGACAGAGCCGTCCAGAGCAGCCGGGGACAGAGCCATTCAGAGCAGCCGGAGACAGAGCCTTCCAGAGCAGCCGGGGATAGAGCCGTCCAGAGCAGCAAGGGACAGAGCCATTCTGAGCAGCCGAGGACAGAGCCGTCCAGAGCAGCCGGGGACAGAGCCATTCAGAGCAGCCGGAGACAGAGCCTTCCAGAGCAGCCGGGGACAGAGCCATTAAGAGCAGCTGGGGATAAAGCCGTCCCGAGAAGCCAGGGACAGAGCCGTCCAAAGCAGCTAGCGACAGAGCCGTCCAGAGCAGCCGGCGACAGAGCCGTCCAGAGCAGCCGGGGACAGAGTCGTCCAGAGCAGCCGGGAACAGAACAGTTGGCAACAGGCAGGTTGCTAGCCCAATTTGAAAAACCCTGCACTAGGATGAATACAATGCAATCTGGGTGTTATGCAATGCGCAGCATATAATTATTACTTCCATAATTCCCTATTAATCACTGTAAAGTTCCTCTAAAACCGAACAGAAAATTCCCACGTTTCCCTTATTATCTTGGCTTGGATTCCTGCTAGAGGATAAACAGTGCCAGTTCAGAGGGACATGGTGTCTGTGGTATATCGGTAACATGGCACTAATAAAGGGCAGGATGATGCTGTCACTGCAGTGCCATGCTGGCTGATCAGGTCAACTTTTGCCTTGTTACCAGGGTATATTATATAAGTTATATGGGTTTTTTTTTAAAAGAAATTAATATGAATGATGAAGAACTAAAGGCCTGAACGCGGTAAATGTGTGAGTTGCAGGGTTTATTGGTCTGCTATACCTAGCCATTACAGCTATTTCGATATTTTTGTCTTTAGACCAATGTTAATAGGGTACACCAGAGCGTCTCACCATCTAACACGTTTGGCCTTTACTTCTTCATTATCTTTACCACCTGGCCAGCTTCACAATTTGATCCATGATAAACCTGGTGCGGTTTTCTGTACAACTGGATTTTCTTTTTTACAATAAATTGATATGAAATAATGTAACCTGCTGACTATGATAAAAATAGTGCTTCAGTCAGCATGGAAAAAATAATAAAACAGTTTTTTTTAATTCACATATTTTCATGTATATATTTTTGTTCATTATACATGTACAGCACTTATGCCATGGTAGTCCAGGTCTTTCAAAGCCACCGGGTATTTTTTAATCTTGATCTGTGGATACTTTACTTTACGCAAAATAAATTTGCAAAAATTGACATGTCAACTCATATGCATGACATAGCTGTTCTTAAGTAAAACATTTTACACACATTTAACACACAGATGTTTATTTTCTCAAAAGATTTCAAGGCATTGCACAAAATATTTAATTGAAATGTTTATAACTCAATTCGCTTTGAAATATCTGCATACTGCAATACTCAATTTAAATAAATAACAAACTAATATTCAATTTACATATTATATTATCTGTATCATTGTTTCCTGTATGAAAAGTATGAAATACCGGCAATGAATAAATAGTTATTTACCAGAGATCGTCTGGATTGACCGCCTGGACAGCCGCTTGTATCACCTGCCCCCATCTCCAGGACATAGCCAGTCTCCCCTCCCTGTGACACCCAGTGGGGTCTCTTGCCAATTTGTGTAGATGGCTGTGGGAAAGCTTGCTGCTTCACAGAGACAAACAAACACGCAGTGTACTCATACTTGTCATACTTAGTTGTCAAGCAGGTTTTGCTCATCTTATAGAAAACACCTCCAGGTCCATACTGTGGAAAAAACAGAAAACTTGCAACCTTTGTTCTGCTATGATCTATACTATATACAGTACTGTGCAATTCAAACTTGTCGTTTTCACCAGTTTTCACAGTAGCCACTGAAGAAAGCAGGGGAATTGGATTTCCTCAAGAGGAAAAAGTATTTCACACTTGAGAAAACGAGTGGAAAAAAATGAATTTCCCCGGAATCCCCCTGGATTCCCCAGATTTATAATTCTTTGTATCGCATAATGTGGAATCCTCATTATCAAAGATACATGTAATATGCATAAAATATGCCTAATGCTCAGAGACGATGTACACTTGTGAAGTTGTATTGAAAACAACACAGGAGACTGGGGAATCAGGGGGAATCAGTAGGAATTATTGGGAAATCGGGGAAATTGGGGGGGAAATTGAGGGAAAATTAGGGAATTGTGTTCCCCAATGCGAAAACAGAATTCCCTGACTGGGAAATCAATTTCCCCCACGTCTGGAAAAAAGGGGGAAAAGAGTGAAAACTGTTTCACCAAAATTCCCATCTGGGGAATTTGTGTGAAACAGGTGGGGGAAATGAAAGGGAACCGAAAAGGAATTTCGTTTTCACAAGTTTCAATTGCACAGTACTGTACCATACTAATTCCAATAAATGCCCATATTCCAATAAAAGCCCACCCACCCGATTTTGAAATAAAACCCACGATCATCTACACTATTGTGATCATTAAAAATTACTTTAATAAATGTCCATCTGTAATCTCAGGGGGATTCTAATTAAATGGTGTTTATTAGAATAGTATATATAGCTGTTAAAACGTACCTGTCCTTTGTTATGAATGTTCATATTGACCAAGCTTACATGTCCTTTACTTTTAATGTTCGCTTATTCTTACCTGCCCTTTATCATGAACATTTGCTGCTGCTAGAAGATAATCTTCTTTTAATTTCAGAGCTTTCTGTCTCATTTTTTCATATGTACGCTGCTGCATTCGTAACTCATCACATCTATCTACACAAGGACTATGATGGATACCCAACTGGTTGCTGCGAGCTACAAAAAACATGACATCAAATATTCATAGCAGATGACTTACAGTACTACGGTGATTCAAGGTTTCATCATGAATAAATACTTTTTTTTCAATTTTGAAAAAAGCCAGTACTTATCATGACATCTGCATAATCCATTATCATGACATCTGCATAGTCCACTGTATCTACCCTTTTCATGTCTACTTTGAGAAATAGCTGGAAATAGCACATGCCCTAACATTGTTCATTTTAGCTATTGTCCTTTCGATTCCTCAATACTTTCAATATTTTAACAAATTTAATGATACAAATTATTCTTTGCCTCACACAATGTCAGATATAGCAGTCCACACCAAGCCCTCAAATGCAGGGATTAAATTAAAGCATTTCCGTGTGTACTGGACCGGACCTTAATTAGGCTAGCTTCGGAAAAAACTAATTTCATCAATAGGTTGTCCGACAGACAACACATTTTTAAATTATAAAGTGTTTATTTCATATTCATAATTTTATCTAAATGATATTGAGTTACAATATGTTGTTCAATAAAACAGATTCAGAAACACAATGATATGTTTCTGCTATTTTGTGGTTAACTGGAAATTTCTGACGACAACTTAAATCGGTGAGAAGGTTTTCAGCTGGACAACTGATTTATTTCAGACAGATCAATGCCAGAAATGTAGTGGCTTATACTGCCTTGCAAAGCTAAAATGTAAGCAGTTACTGCTGTTTGGTTTTGCAGAGCAGTATACATCAGAAAAAATGGCAATACATGCATCACACACCTGGCCACAAAATAGTCATAGACACCTGTTCCCATTCATCACTACCATCACAGCAATCACATATTCCGTCATTCACACGATTCCCCGGCAGCCAGCTTGCCTTTCCAGCTTGGATTTGGAAACCACAAAAAAATCTGCAATTATAACAGAAAGCAGGTTATAAATCTACATATAACATGTACATAACAGGGTTAAGTCCATTACACTTATCCTCTTGCTAGGGCTTTTCTGACTTAAATAGCACCATTGTCAGTCTGACATGGTAATTTCCAAAGTAGTAAAAACATAACAATTTTTAAATACTTACTTTATGTGATCCATACCTGCTCCAAAAAAACATATCCTGTAGATCTGGTAATATATCTAGTAAAATTATTATTATAATAGCGTTCCCTACATAAAAAAAGACCAATCCTACAGAGAACTTTAATTACAGCCTCTATAGAGACTCAACAACAATGTATATCTTAGCCGATATTGTTAGAGCGTGAATAAAAATAAATGTAACTATAGAATAGAGTACATCATAAATGTGTATATTTATTTATGATATAAGTCTGTGATTGGAACAGTTTCGCTAAAAAGCCTAACCTGGTACTAGTAATGTGTTTTCGTAACAATGCAAAAGTCTATTGCCACCGTCCAACTAACACTGGATTTTACAAGTATATCAACACAGACTGATGTCCACTAGTTTAACTGCTAACACTGATGTCCACTAGTTTAACTGCTAACACTAATGTCCACTAGTTTGACTGTTCACTCTGATGTCCACTAGTTTAACTGTTCACTCTAATGTCCACTAGTTTAACTGTTCACTCTGATGCCCACTAGTTTAACTGCTAACACTGATGTCCACTAGTTTAACTGCTCACTCTGATGTCCACTAGTTTAACTGTTCACTCTGATGCCCACTAGTTTAACTGTTCACACTGATGTCCACTAGTTTAACTGCTCACACTGATGTCCACTAGTTTAACTGCTCACACTGATGCCCACTAGTTTAACTGTTCACTCTGATGTCCACTAGTTTAACTGTTCACTCTAATGTCCACTAGTTTAACTGTTCACTCTGATGCCCACTAGTTTAACTGCTAACACTGATGTCCACTAGTTTAACTGTTCACTCTGATGTCCACTAGTTTAACTGTTCACTCTGATGTCCACTAGTTTAACTGTTCACACTGATGTCCACTAGTTTGACTGCTAACACTGATGTCCACTAGTTTAACTGTTCACTCTAATGTCCACTAGTTTAACTGTTCACTCTGATGCCCACTAGTTTAACTGCTAACACTGAAGTCCACTAGTTTAACTGCTCACTCTGATGTCCACTAGTTTAACTGTTCACTCTGATGCCCACTAGTTTAACTGCTAACACTGATGTCCACTAGTTTAACTGCTCACTCTGATGTCCACTAGTTTAACTGCTCACACTGATGCCCACTAGTTTAACTGTTCACACTGATGCCCACTAGTTTAACTGTTCACACTGATGTCCACTAGTTTAACTGTTCACACTGATGCCCACTAGTTTAACTGCTAACACTAATGTCCACTAGTTTAACTGTTTACACTGATGTCCACTAGTTTGACTGTTCACTCTGATGTCCACTAGTTTAACTGTTCACTCTGATGTCCACTAGTTTAACTGTTCACACTGATGTCCACTAGTTTAACTGTTCACACTGATGCCCAATAGTTTAACTGTTCACACTGATGTCCACTAGTTTAACTGTTCACACTGATGTCCACTAATTTAACTGTTCACACTGATGCCCACTAGTTTAACTGTTCACACTGATGCCCACTAGTTTAACTGCTCACTCTGATGTCCACTAGTTTAACTGCTCACTCTGATGTCCACTAGTTTAACTGCTCACTCTGATGTCCACTAGTTTAACTGTTCACACCGATGCCCACTAGTTTAACTGTTCACACTGATGCCCACTAGTTTAACTGCTCACTCTGATGTCCACTAGTTTAACTGTTCACTCTGATGTCCACTAGTTTAACTGTTCACACTGATGTCCACTAGTTTAACTGCTCACACTGATGCCCACTAGTTTAACTGTTCACACTGATGTCCACTAGTTTAACTGTTCACACTGATGCCCACTAGTTTAACTGTTCACACTGATGCCCACTAGTTTAACTGCTCACTCTGATGTCCACTAGTTTAACTGTTCACTCTGATGTCCACTAGTTTAACTGTTCACTCTGATGCCCACTAGTTTAACTGTTCACACTAATGTCCACTAGTTTAACTGTTCACACTGATGCCCACTAGTTTAACTGTTCACTCTGATGCCCACTAGTTTAACTGTTCACACTGATGTCCACTAGTTTAACTGTTCACACTGATGCCCACTAGTTTAACTGTTCACTCTGATGCCCACTAGTTTAACTGCTAACACTGATGTCCACTAGTTTAACTGTTCACTCTGATGTCCACTAGTTTAACTGTTCACTCTGATGTCCACTAGTTTAACTGTTCACACTGATGTCCACTAGTTTGACTGCTAACACTGATGTCCACTAGTTTAACTGTTCACTCTAATGTCCACTAGTTTAACTGTTCACTCTGATGCCCACTAGTTTAACTGCTAACACTGAAGTCCACTAGTTTAACTGCTCACTCTGATGTCCACTAGTTTAACTGTTCACTCTGATGCCCACTAGTTTAACTGCTAACACTGATGTCCACTAGTTTAACTGCTCACTCTGATGTCCACTAGTTTAACTGCTCACACTGATGCCCACTAGTTTAACTGTTCACACTGATGCCCACTAGTTTAACTGTTCACACTGATGTCCACTAGTTTAACTGTTCACACTGATGCCCACTAGTTTAACTGCTAACACTAATGTCCACTAGTTTAACTGTTCACACAAATGTCCACTAGTTTAACTGCTAACACTAATGTCCACTAGTTTAACTGTTTACACTGATGTCCACTAGTTTGACTGTTCACTCTGATGTCCACTAGTTTAACTGTTCACTCTGATGCCCACTAGTTTAACTGTTCACACTGATGTCCACTAGTTTAACTGTTCACACTGATGCCCAATAGTTTAACTGTTCACACTGATGTCCACTAGTTTAACTGTTCACACTGATGTCCACTAGTTTAACTGTTCACACTGATGTCCACTAGTTTAACTGCTAACACTGATGTCCACTAGTTTAACTGCTCACACTGATGCCCACTAGTTTAACTGCTCACTCTGATGTCCACTAATTTAACTGCTCACTCTGATGTCCACTAGTTTAACTGTTCACACTGATGTCCACTAGTTTAACTGTTCACACTGATGCCCACTAGTTTAACTGCTCACTCTGATGTCCACTAGTTTAACTGTTCACACTGATGCCCACTAGTTTAACTGTTCACACTGATGCCCACTAGTTTAACTGCTCACTCTGATGTCCACTAGTTTAACTGCTCACTCTGATGTCCACTAGTTTAACTGTTCACACCGATGCCCACTAGTTTAACTGTTCACACTGATGCCCACTAGTTTAACTGCTCACTCTGATGTCCACTAGTTTAACTGTTCACTCTGATGTCCACTAGTTTAACTGTTCACACTGATGTCCACTAGTTTAACTGCTCACACTGATGCCCACTAGTTTAACTGTTCACACTGATGTCCACTAGTTTAACTGTTCACACTGATGCCCACTAGTTTAACTGTTCACACTGATGCCCACTAGTTTAACTGCTCACTCTGATGTCCACTAGTTTAACTGTTCACTCTGATGTCCACTAGTTTAACTGTTCACTCTGATGCCCACTAGTTTAACTGTTCACACTAATGTCCACTAGTTTAACTGTTCACACTGATGCCCACTAGTTTAACTGTTCACTCTGATGCCCACTAGTTTAACTGTTCACACTGATGTCCACTAGTTTAACTGTTCACACTGATGCCCACTAGTTTAACTGTTCACACTGATGCCCACTAGTTTAACTGTTCACACTGATGTCCACTAGTTTAACTGTTCACACTGATGCCCACTAGTTTAACTGTTCACTCTGATGTCCACTAGTTTAACTGTTCACACTGATGTCCACTAGTTTAACTGCCCAAACTGATGTCCACTAGTTTAACTGTCACACAAATCGAATCTGCTAGACATTATTTTCTCCACTGCAGCAATTACACTTTCAACGCGAAACTATGCTAGAAACAAGAGGCCCAGGGGCCTTGACGCTTGTCAACAGCATTGCAAAATATCAGCTACAGATGTGTCAGAGAATGTATATCTATGCTCTAAAATGCATTATCATGCATTATCATTAGGCCTATACCCGGTGGTATGTATTTATATCCTATCCATGATTGAAATTTATATTATATGCTTGATTCCCATCATAAATTTAGATAATTTAACACACATTCTGAAGTAGGGCCCACTGCACATAATGAATAATGCTTAATAATGAATCATTTTACAGGACTACAGTGTTAATATTACAGAAGTAGAGTTGCAATTATTATTTATTCTGGGCCTTTTAATAGGCCCAGTTAGCCAGGAATTTTCACGAAGTCTTTATTTTTTAATCTTCCGCCTAAAATAGGCCTAACGAAATCGTCATAGAGTTATAAATTATCAGCTTTTAATGTTTCTTCTTCAGCCGTGAAATCTACACAAACCCTAATCCATCAATATCACATGTAAACGTAATGCACTTTTACTGCACCCTCTTACGTATTGCCAATTACGGAAATACACACAGTACACCTAAGGATAAAGACCCATTAAGGCTTTCTCAACGCACACGATCTTTGCTAAATTGTTGCTGTAATGTTATGAGGCCAACGTTGCATCAGGTGTTAGTTGGCTGTATCAAATGTAATGAAATGAATTGGGTTTTATGCCATTTGGCTAAACTGGGCCAGGAGAAACTTCTGAGGATGGTGATATGAATAAGGTGACACTGCCCTCCAGACACAGGATTCGAAATTGAGCCCTGTTAGTCAGCAGCCGTGCACACCAACTCTCGGTCACGGAGTCTTCCCACAATATTCAATATTTAAGATTGAGCAGAGAGGAAATATTTTGTTTCTTTGAAACTTGCATGCCAGGGCAGTAGACGAGCCGGCGATCTCTGACTTTCCAAGAAAGCACTAGTGCCCCCGCCCTTTGGTATTGTTGTTACATATAATTTATACAAGCACATAACCTCATTACTGATTTCAAGATTATGTGCTATGTATTCTTGCTGGTACAGTACTGATTTAGCAAAATGGGACAAGCTTTTTCAGTGGGGCTAGCCCTGGCTAACGCAGGCTAGCCCTGGGCTAGCCCCATGTTTTCTCCCCACCCCATTTGGGGCTCGCATGTATGCGCCCAAAGTTATAAAATCCTTTAGCCGGGCCGCAATGTGCGTTTTGGTATAAGTTCATATAACTGGAGCCTCGCTCATATAGCCGAGGCTCAATCCAATCTAGAGCCTCGGCGAATTGAGTCAACGTCTGTATGTGTTAGTCAGGCGCGCTTCTCGTCTGGTCCAGTTTCAAGCTCGACCGGTGCGCCGGGCGAGCCTGACTTTCCAGGTGCCTGCTTTTTCATCTTCAGTTAGGTCTATTCCAGTGATTGTAGCTTCATAAAACCACGCATTTTCCGAATTTATACACTGAACTGCTTGTCCGATACTAAAGATAATGTTTAAATGCCAAAGGCTAAATGCTAAATGGCTAAGCAGAAATAAATGAGGACTGCAACAGGTCTACATGTATACACATACGGACACTCAATTATTGCACGTTTAGATCAACTCAGAGCTGTTCAGATGATGCTGAATGTGGTCAAGCTGGGCGCGCCCTGTCTCGCCCAGAGCGAGCCTGGACAGCCCGGCGAGATGACACATGGTTCACAGCATCCATGTTAGCCGCCACACAGTATACTGGGGCGCAAGCCCAAGTAGGATTTGGGCGGGTATATTTTCCTGGCCCGCACCGTGTGGGGGCTCGAGCCCATTTCATGCGCTGGGCGCAACCAATTCTGCGCCTGTCTCGCCGGGCTTGCGCCCGGGCTAATGACGGGCTGGCCAGCGTTAACGCAGGCCAGCCACTGATGAAAAATCTGTCCCATTTTGTGAAATCAGTACTGTATCTATAAGCTGATTAGCAAAACAGTTCCAATTATTGATTTTTATGACATTGAAGATGTACTATATTGGTTTAAATATAAATATTTTTTTTTAGTTTTCATATTCTGTCACACTGGACACCGAGAAACCAGCGTTGAGTTGACATACATTGTATGAGTGGCATGTGCTACGAGAAACAAGCCTAGCATTGTATTAATATCTGGGACATAGGCCACAAATGAATCCGCATTGTACCGGTACTTCTGTGTTGAACAAATACAGCACTGACCGCGATCTGAGTATGCACAACAAACACATGATGATGAACCAATGCTGGCTCAATGTTGTACCAGCGTTGTTGACGGTGGACCGGCATTAAACCTGCATTGGTTAATTGTTCTGTGGTCGCTGTGTGGTCTACACATTCAGGTATTGTCTGCTGCTGTACAGGCTGTCTAGACATCCGCATCCCAAGGTGAATAAATATCATAGAGATGAATAAATATCATTGAAAATAACCTGGCTATATTTAAGTTGGACCAAAGTCAAAGTAGCCTACATAATAATGAACATCATCAAAATATCACGATGGAAAGTGATTTTCAGCGTCACAAGAAGGATGGAAATAATTATGATGATATTGATATGCCTGTGGGAATGAGAGGGTCGGGTGAAACACCCTAATTATATAGCGACAATCTGGGGAGGGACATCGGGCGTATGGTATTTTCACTGGGTGATCTGGGCGATGTGTAATCTGGGCGCATGATGTATATAACTAGGTATACTTAATATATACTTCGACTTAAACGCTCCCCTTAAAAGATATATTGCATATAATAGTAAGCCCATGCAAATTTTGTGTTTTAAGCAAAAAGGGGCCTTTGATAGATATAAAAATGTCATTTCAAATAAAGCAGGGCGCTTACCATTATACATACATATATTATATCATCAAGCGCACATGGCTATACATATGAACGTAATGGACAGAGTATTAAATAATACAATATTGCTATTTTAGTTACGTGTGTGTATATCTGGGATAAATTTCACATTATTACCCAGTAATGCAATACTTGGTACTCCGTCTATACTTATTAAAAGAGAAGCAATTCAATATCTGAGCCAACACTTTTGAATACGGTTAATGTTATAAATGTTACTCTGAAAATTCTTACTTTTATATTTGTATTTATCAAATATTATACTTAAGCATTTTATTTCTGATTTTCATAGCTCATAACCTAAATTAATACAAACGAAATAGACGTTTAAACGTGTTGATTCAACGGTTAGCACCATTACTACCAGATAAGCAGCCGGCCGTGGATCAATCAATTTCTTAATCACACCTACTAAATAATCCTGCTAACCCGTTTACGCCCTATCACCATCTAAGTCACACATTTTGTGTATTAACAAACACCTACCATAGTCGGATTCACATTAACCGTGGTGAATGAATTTCGCTGATTTCTCAGTCAATTCTCAACCAATTTTCATGAAATTTTACACACACTATTTTCCATTCATGTCGTGACTACTCTGAAAGGATGAGCAGGTCTCTCGCATCACCAGCAATTTTCAAATGGGACATCTCACCATCGAAGAATGTCTGACTTGTATCCGCAGGATTGTTCATACATATTAATCAATACTACAATTCAATGTTATATACAAACTATTATCTTGAATACACACGCTATACATTGAATTATTTCTTTTTTTGTTTTTATTCTTTTACTTTTTTACTTTTGATTTGTCGGTGGTTGGCAAATGATGTTCCGCTTATCATATTTATCCAGGTATATTGTCAATAGGATATTTGGCATTATTTAATGGACTTGCATTTAAAAAAAATATCTAATTATTTTGTTATCTTTGAAGTTGCTGTTTCAAACCGCCCGTTATTCACCTCTTAATTGGATGATCACACCTTCTTTCACTCACACTTTATAGTAGGAGCAGATCATTATAATTATCGCACACTTATAACGTGACGCCGCTAACAAATTCATTGTAGTACAATAAGGTGACTTTGTTTTTGTAGAGGATAACGGGAGCAAAGTTCAAATAAACCAGACAAGGAACATAATTCAGACAAGGAGCATAACTTGAATTATGTGAATTATGTATAAATATATGAGATTTATTGCTACGACCACATTGCTTCCCTTTAATAAGTTAAACGAAGGGTAATAATGTGTAATTCATCACATACGTAGCTATAATAGTATTTTTTTCAACTATTTAATACAGTACCCATTACGCTCATATATATATAGCTATGTGTTCTTTAATGTATGTATTAAAGTAAGCGCGCCGCCAAGCGCCCTGCTCCTCATTTGAAATGACATTTTTAATTTTATGATTATCAAAGGACACTTTTTGCTTAAAACAAAAAATTTCCATGGGCTTACTATTATATGCAATATACATTTTAATGGGAGTGCTGAAGTGGAAGTATATATTAATTATACGTAGTTATATCATCATGCGCCCAGATCACACATCGCCCAGATCACCCAGTGAAAATACCATACGCCCCTTGCCCAGATGGGATGACACAAGCGGAACAGAGCCGGATAAAAGTGAAAAAAACAATTAAATATAGGCTAGCTAAAATATTATCAGACTTGGAAGCATGGTGCTCCAAATGGGGAATAAAATTAAATGTTAAGAAGACGCAGCTTTTTATGCTTGAAACTATGAAAAAGATTGAACTATAACTTTTCGGAGAAAAATTCACTGCAGTAAGCCTACACCAAGAAAAAATACCAGGAGTAACTTTAGATAAGCAGCTTACTTTAATGCTCATATAATGGAAACGCCAAGAAGGGAAGGCAACGCCTTGGTCTGCTCAAACTCCCTGAGTGGCACAAAGTGGGGCTGTAAACCTAAAACACTAATGAGACTATATAAATGCTATACGTCAACTACTAGGATATGGCGCTCCAGTAATTCTAGGAGTGTCCTCAACGAATATACAGAAACTTAAAATAATTCAAAATAAGGCAATAAGAATAGCCTACAAATTTGATCCACTTTCTCACACTGAAGATATTCATGATTTTGCATTTATTATTATTCTGATCAAAGAACAAAGACACTTCATAATATTCATGAGGTCACAAAAGCTGATCTCGGGGTCCGTATTTAAAATGCTGGATAGTCCATAGTTTGTGCTATGCAGTAAACATGGTAAATGGCTGACCTCGAGAACAAAGGGGTATTCACACCCACAACCCTATTGTAGTCTAAATTATATAACCACATGTAAGATATGGGCGCAGGGCTGGTCCAGTGTTGACCCACTATCGTCGATGTTGGCCCAGCGCTGGACCGGCGTTGTGCTTAATGTCTCGTCCTTGCCGGCATGTCTTTCAGGTCACTTGTGTAATACACTTTTCACCTCTATGTCATGGCGGACCGTCCCAGCAAACACGGGGCATTCACACAATGCTGTTTCAATGTTGGGCCAGCGTCGAAGACGGTGTGCCAGCATTGAAACAGCTTTGCGTGAATGCCCCGTGTTTGCTGGGGTGGGCCTCTGCCTATGCACGCTGTAATATATTCTTCGATTTCACACATGATACCCTGCAAACACGATACATCGACCCGGTGTTGGGCCAATGTTGGGCCAGTAGACGCTGGCCCACATTGGACTAGCATTGGGTCGATGTGTCGTGTTTTCTAGGTACCCACCAAGCGCGGAGGTTTGGTCCGATGCTGGGGCAAGGTTTGGACAGCGTCGATGATGCTGGAACAGCATTGCGCCAGCGCTGGTCAAAACTCTCGTGCTTGATAGATATGCGATCTACTGGGCCGGTGTTGGTTCTTTGTTCTCCTACACTGGACGGTCACCGGCTCAATGCTTCCTGTATTTTTTAATGTATAATTATGCCTTTTAATTATCATTATTATGTATATTTTTTCTTACCTATATTACATGTTTTGTAATAATCACTGTATCGAATAGTATTATCAATAAAAAAAAAAAAAAATCCTTTTGATCAAAGAAAGAATCCAAGATTTAACATATAATTTTTTTCATTTATTCGCTCCACGAGCATTCAGATATTTTCAAACTATACAAAATGAATTAAGAGTATCAAGAAATAAGAGACGGCATAACACACATCTGGAAAAATTAATATAAGAATATGCCGAAATTTACGACCAAAATTGAGACTGTTGTGAGAAGGCGTCTTGGGCTGTGTCAGTGTCGGTCCAGCAAGTGAGAGTGATTATTGAAACAACGAGTGTTGTCACAGTGTGGCTACCGCAGTGCCAATGTCAGTCCAGCGCTAACAGCGCTGAACCGCATTGGCGCAATGTTGGCGGCACTGGCAGTACTCGAAGTGCGACAACAGCGATGACGCATCGACGGGCCAACACTTCAGTGTTGACCAGTCACCACGACCCGTTGTCACTCACCAGTGTGTCACCGAGCTAGTGAGTAGGTGACACTCTTTCACAAACTATGTTACGCATACACAAAAAACTTATAAGCAACAGATTAATAACTCACACCTACAAAACATCAAGAAAACACGCATAAACTCAAATACACAACTCACAAACCATCAAAACAACAAGACAAAATAACAGACAGTATTCAAACACCTCAATGAATCCTGGAAGGGTTTAAAGCCCCTGGTGGCTCTGAAAAGAGACAATTCAGAACAAGCAAACTTTCTTAATTTCACAAATTAAGATGAGACGCTATAGCTTCTAGGAACTTTCTATTTTCAAAAGTATTAACTTCAGACACTTTTAGACCAGTCCAACCAAATTCAATCAAAATTACATAAAGTTTTTTCTCTGGGTATGCTGGAGTATGGCGACGGCACACAGACAGTCGGGCAAACAACACGAGGTAAATTGATCACATTTGATCCAAAATTTAATGAGTAACGAAGCATGGTGTCTCTACTATCCACATGGCACAAATTATGCACACATTGCGACATTGGCGCACCGCAATATAAGTCATAGTGTCTCTAGTGTTGATTTAATTGGACCATGTTTGACAACTCAACCCAAAATTCTCATTCAAAAAAATTAGCGACACAGCATTTACTGTATTGTCCACTCTAAGCTTGTTGGACAGCGAAGGACAGAGCGCAATTTTAAGTATGTTAACATACTAAGTGAATTTAAATATGCACGAGGGACATACATGTAGGTTTAATAAAAGAAATGTCTCAAATGTAAATTTAAAGCCACATGGATATCATTGTGTATGGTGTGTAGGCCTATGATCATCGTCCGCACAGTGTCATCAATAGATTAACCCTTCCGTCTTTTAGTATTAAACATGAGTTATTATTAAAGTCTACAAACTGCATGTAGGCGAATAGGCCATGTAAAAAAATAACAAAGTGATAGCGTCTTCACTAATCCTCCCGTCACAGACCGCCATTATGTCATGACGCGACACACTGTTTGTTCTGCGTTAGTGAACGTACTTTTTTACCCAGCGTTGGCCGAAGGTTAGGAAAGGGTTAATTTCTATATCAACGTGCAATGCTGTGATAATCCGTGCTGTGATGAAAATAAATAGGCCTACCAGCCAACACTGGTCAATGGTGGGCGAATGTCGCCGAAATTGAGACAGCCACTGCAATCTCAAATTGTACGACTGAGAGGACAGGGGTGAAGCAATATGTCCACACCTCTGTCTACAGAGGGGAGACATAATCATGATAATGAATATCATCAAAATAGCACGATGGAAAGTGAAGGATGGAAATAATTATGATGATATTGAGATGCCTGTGGGAATGATAGGGTCGGGTTAAACACCCTAATTAGAGCGACGAGAACAGAACAGAGCGGGATATAATAAAACAACAGGTGATGACATCAACAGGACTGAGTGGGTTGTCACCTGGACAGTCACTTACCACCCACAAAAACGCCAGGCAATCCACAATGTATATTTAATATTGTCCTGACGTCTATTACACTGACCCAACATTAAACCAACATTGGCTGAACGACTCCTCTCGCTGGAGAATATATGGTCTTGATCAGAGCACAAACTGCCATTACATTTCGGCAAACAGCAGTAACAGCATACTTTCGTAGTACCCAGTTACTGCTGTTTGCTTTTGCACGGCAGCGTATTGGCGGCGAGAAATTGCTATGATGTGTAAACGGGTATTGCAATAAAATACGTTATTCAGTCGCATTACACGCTAGAATTTTATAAATTATATGAATTTGGAATGCCTTTAACTGCCAAGGCCAAAAATCTACTTTTAATAATAGAAAATTTGATATTTTTGAAGATAGATATCTTAGCCAAGACATAACTTCTATATTGCATAACACTCCTCTAGATGTCAGTTGTGGGAGAGAGGGTGGGTGGGGGCTACCTCTCCACCACAGACTGACACAGCAAACATGAGACGTTGACACAATGTTAGCCTGATGGTGGACCACCGTTTACAACACTGGACCCACATTGGCTTACCAGTAGGATGGCCTTAACACCACATATAATCACCCACTGCTATTTTAATGCTGGCCCATCATCTACAACCCTGGCTCAGCAGTAAAACAGCAGTGGCTAAACGTCTCATTTTTGCGGGAGTCACAGGCAACTTGATACACTGACACAATGTTAGTTTAATGTTGGAACAGTGTCATAAATGATGGCACAACATTTAACCAACATTGGGTCAGTGCATTATGTTGACTGCCTAGACATAGAATGCTTCAGCTCACAGCAAAACCAACTATCTGCTTATTTCACAAGTGTGCAAATATTGTCTATTTTAAATGCTGTTACTGACAAGAAGGAGACAGTGACATCAGCGAAAGGAAGGATATACTTGATTTACAAGTTAGCAGATACGACATTTTAGCAGCGCTATGGCAGCAGGAAGAGCTAGTTTAGAAGCAGTAAATGCCTAGTTTACCAGGGAGCAGATAATGCCTTTTGACTTTGCACAGGCAGAACAGATGTAAAGCGGAAGTTAACCATAGACATTTGTCTTGAAAGTCAAACTAAAAACTAAAAATATCTCAGTTAATTCCTCCAGAAACAAGAATATATGGGAATGTTAGGTGGAACGTCGTGGTCACCAGTATGGGAATGATGGGGTCTCCAGTATGGGAGTGTAAGGGTGAACGGGAAAAACCACCTGACACTCTCCATCATATCGTAAACTTCATCTCCCCGTCGGATCGACGGTTCTGATTAACTCACAAAACTCCTCTTCTGCTTATCATATTTATTTGTCTAGACATTGGATAATAGCAACGTACAACCCCGCGCACGACACGTCTAGCTAAACTCTGAGCGAGCGACCCGCGGCACGTCCGCAGTCCCTGAGAGTTCTATCGTAAGTGCGGGAAAGTACCAAGGCCGCATGGGATTCGGCCCCATGCACACGGCACCGAAGTACCAGAACGAGGCAGTCATCCACAGACTCACCGCGTCCGGGAGAGTGGGGACAACTGCCACAGTAAACAAGCGAAGTAGGGATCCCACATTACCCCCGGGTTAGTGACAACGTAGGACCCAACTGACGTGTAGGAGACTGCTTCGCGCAAGTAGCGGGGGTTGCATATAACGTAACCTCTTATAACTAACCAGGGTGTGAAAAATTCCAGCGTGGGTGGTTATCGTTAATACAACGTGGGTGGTTGTCGTCGCAGCATCCGTAATTAAAACATTGTCCCATCCTCGTAACACCAATTGTCCTATCCTCGTAACACCAATTGTCCTATAATTACATATGCTGCTAGCTGCGACCAACCGATTCATTTATTTGTTTAACATTCCCAATATAATTTAGCAAATATCTTGCTGAAGAATGTAATTACAATTTACATATTTTACACAATGTTGCCAGGCCTGTAGTAGCCTAATAGTCACGTAATGAAAATATACTGAAATCGTTTACGTAAATTGCTCGTGCAAAATGACTACGTAAATTACATGCAATACAATGTGAAAAAATGTAATAGTGCGATGCGTGTGGCTGGTCTCGCAGTCTTTATCGTTTGGCGCTATAATAAACCGCGAGTGCCAGGCGCACGAATCGAGCAAGTGTGTGGATGGTGCGTCCAACACATGCTAAATATAAAACGATTTATTGCATTCGCTGATCGTTAAGGGGCAGTACTCGAGTACTGTATCGAACATGTGTTCGCATTATTGGCTCGGTTCGTGTGGTCGATTGTGCGTATCGTAGCGTCGATTCGAATGCAAATACCCAAATCCCCGTTAGCGCGAGGAGTAAAATACTGAATGATCGTGCTCGGGCCCTGTGGGCCTTTATTGTGAGCGATCACAGCTGGCGTCTCACCGTGCGATAGCCTTGAGTTGCATTATGCGGTAACGCTATGACGTACCTGCTTCGGGCACGTGCCCTACCACAGGGTTTAAAATAATTCTGCGATTTGGGCGCAAAAAGACATGATTAGCCTACATGTTTCGATGTGCAGTGGAACTAGTTGTTCCACGAAATGTCACGTATGGGACATGACCAGCTAGTTGCCGGCGCGCCAAACGCAAAAGTCACCCTCTTGCGTTGGCAAAACATTAAAGTTAAAAACGCACGTGTCTGCGTCAGATCACCGGACGTGCGGTGAACAGAAAACAGACCTATGCATCGTCGTAAAAGTCGGTAGCGATGTATCGTAAAAGTCGGAGGCGATATAAGGTACAGAAATATGCAATCTGTAATTAATTACAAATTCGCCAATGTTGAATTGAATGATGACTAATCTGAAAAACAATCAGGTTATGAAATTATTAATGTTCGGTAAGCCTAATGCAGGTAAGTAGAATTAAAATGACTGATGAAATTTTGGTCTTCTGGAATGTCAGTTAAAATTATTGGTTTAAAACTGAAAAACGAAAGTTCTGATGTCGATGCTGAGCTGATGCTGTAATCTGGAAGGTCCATTATTAATATTATTAGTGTTGTCTATTTCAGCAATGCGGGGTGTAAACGGTCACGCACTTGCTAAAAAATGTCTGTTTATCGCTGAATCTGGTCATGCTGTGTCGTACCAGTAAATGTGGGGAATCCCTGGACAGTAGACGCTGTTGAGAATACTGCTGATGCTGATTGCTAGCCGTGTCGGCTGAAGCAGACGTATGCTGTGCTGTATGCTGATGTGTGGCGTACATGCCCACGCTGTGTTCTGTGTGGTTGACAGGACCGTGGTTTATCAGCAACACAAGACGCCAGTGCAGCGCCTGTAACTCTGAGGCTGAGAGGTAGGCGACGTTTTAAAATGTCATATATATGAAAAAATGCCAAACTGTCGTTGGCCGTCATTCTATTGACTATTGAAGTGATGCACCTCTCCACCATGTGGGTGGCTAGCCTTTAGATTGCTGGCGCACACCCCAGGCCTTTGGCCAGGGTATGCGGTCGCCACTCTCCGTAGCCTATGTCCGTGACGTGTCGTGTGCGGGGTAGCTGTACATTGCCGTCTAGACCTGATGAAAAATGTCTGTATATGTTGAATCTTAGAAATGTAGGCTGTAGAAATTGTCCATGCCATGTCGCATGTTGCAAGGAACAGGGGTTGCTGAGATATTTGAATATTAGTCACTGAGATTGCACATAATTTCTTTTCACTTATTCACACACATATATAATTGTTTAGTGAAAACTGTAGGTCAAAATTGTATATAAAATGCCAGAAATAATTACTACATGCTATGCTAAGCTATGATAATAGTATATAGTAAATCGACCGGGGTGAAATTTTTTTTTTTACACAAGTCGAAAAACACATGCAAATATTGGCAATGTTTCGCAATAGCGCAACTGTCAAGTCGAATATTTATTTATTAATATAAGTTTTTATTCCACAAAAATCGACTATCATGAGAAAATTTCGCTCTCAAACTGATAGGCTAAATGTGACTGCGATAAAAAACAGCTACATTTATTTTAGAAAATTATTTTAAAACGTGACTGACAGTAGGCCTAGTCTATGCGAATTGATGATATAGTATATCATTTCGCTGAAAAATGATTTCTGCGGTGAACATTCTACTTTTTTTTTTATATATGGTACGTTCATCACCGAGTCATTCTTAATAACGTCCGAATCAATCGCTCGCTTCGTTTCGATGACTGACGTATAAATCGGCTGTCGTCGTAGCGGTTGCGTTTATTTGGTCTGTGGCGGGTGTGTGTATGGTGTATGATCAGTTACTGCTAACATGTGCGGCAGGCAGCTCGTTGCTGTGTGCCTGTGCCAGCGTGCATGTATCGGTGTGTACATATAAAACTGAACAGCAGCCGCGTCTCGCCTCACATTAGCATATTCATGATCTACTCCGTGCCCAAATAAGGCGCTAAAAGTAGACTAGAGCAACGCCAAACACCAGGGGGCGTTTCGAAGTGAAAAAAAAATATACTATGACTTTATCAAAATCTCGCACAACTTGTGCTATAATTTCCCTTCCGAAACTGCTTATTTACATTTCTTCTTTTGAAAAAGAAAATTTATAAGTATTCAAAAAAATTTATTTGAGACTAGACCTTGTATAATTTGAACACGTGAATAGTCTGCCCCACCAAATCAAAATGGCGGCCTAATTTATGCTAATGTGATGAGGCCACACAGGTCCACTGTCCAAGTGCATGCCGGTTATGGCGGGACACGTGTTTGCCCACGGCGGGCGATTAGCTAAACAAGGGTAACCAGCGTCCAATATGGCGCTCACTTACCAAATACATTTGTAACAATCAGCATTCTCTGAAATAACATATTGTAATAATAATAAAATATTGACCTATGGTCACCCAATTATGGCGATCAACGATAAAAAGGAGTTTTCGAAAACACCCACCTCCTACTCGCCTACAGTGGCATTAATAGGATGAAAGCATTTTATAAACTCTTACTATTAAAAAGATATAGACTAAGTCTATGAGAAAAAATTTCAGGGTTCTTCTAGAAAAACCGACATGGTCGCCATCTTGAAAAAGCGCCAAACACGTGGAATTTCGTCAAAAATAGTAAAATTACGCCTTTCTCGACGTAAAAAAACGTACTTCTCCTCTGATAACTCCTTCTATCTAATTTAAACTGGCATATTAATATGACCTACAGCTTTCACGTACCTTGGTGAAAAAAATGCTCATGATTTTTTTCAAAAATCCCTTAATATTTAAAAAAAACTATCCTTGAAAACAGCGGTTTTCAACTTGATGCTTGGTGAAAATACTGTTGCGTTCTCTATCAGTCGTCAGGGTCACCAGTATGGGAATGTCAGGTGGAACGTCGGGGTCACCAGTATGGGAATGTTGGGGTCTCCAGTATGGGAGTGTAAGGGTGAACGGGAGAAACCACCTAACACTCTCCATCATATCGTAAACTTCATCTCCCTGTCGGATCACGGTTCTGATTAACTCACAAAACTCCTCTTCTGCTTATCATATTTATTTGTCTAGACATTGGATAATAGCAATGTACAACCCTGCGCACGACACGTCTAGCTAAACTCTGAGTGGGCGACCCGCGGCACGTCCGCAGTCGCTGAGAGATCTATCGTAAGTGCGGGAAAAGTACCACGGCCGCATGGGATTTGGCCCCATGCACATGGCACCGAAGTACCAGAACAAGGCAGTCATCCACAGACCAGTAGGATGGCCTTAACACCACATATGATCACCCAATGCTATTTTAATGCTGGCCCATCATCTACAACCCTGGCTCAGCAGTAAAACAGCAGTGGCTAAACGTCTCATTTTTGCGGGAGTCACAGGCAACTTGATACACTGACACAATGTTAGTTTAATGTTGGAACAGTGTCATAAATGATGGCACAACATTTAACCAACATTGGGTCAGTGCATTATGTTGACTGCCTAGACATAGAATGCTTCAGCTCACAGCAAAACCAACTATCTGCTTATTTCACAAGTGTGCAAATATTGTCTATTTTAAATGCTGTTACTGACAAGAAGGAGACAGTGACATCAGCGAAAGGAAGGATATACTTGATTTACAAGTTAGCAGATACGACATTTTAGCAGCGCTATGGCAGCAGGAAGAACTAGTTTAGAAGCAGCAAATGCCTAGTTTACCAGGGAGCAGATAATGCCTTTTGACTTTGCACAGGCAGAACAGATGTAAAGCGGAAGTTAACCATAGACATTTGTCTTGAAAGTCAAACTAAAAACTAAAAATATCTCAGTTAATTCCTCCAGAAACAAGAATATATGGGAATGTTAGGTGGAACGTCGTGGTCACCAGTATGGGAATGTTGGGGTCTCCAGTATGGGAGTGTAAGGGTGAACGGGAGAAACCACCTGACACTCTCCATCATATCGTAAACTTCATCTCCCCGTCGGATCGACGGTTCTGATTAACTCACCAAACTCCTCTTCTGCTTATCATATTTATTTGTCTAGACATTGGATAATAGCAACGTACAACCCCGCGCACGACACGTCTAGCTAAACTCTGAGCGGGCGACCCGCGGCACGTCCGCAGTCCCTGAGAGTTCTATCGTAAGTGCGGGAAAGTACCAAGGCCGCATGGGATTCGGCCCCATGCACACGGCACCGAAGTACCAGAACGAGGCAGTCATCCACAGACTCACCGCGTCCGGGAGAGTGGGGACGACTGCCACAGTAAACAAGCGAAGTAGGGATCCCACATTACCCCCGGGTTGGTGACAACGTAGGACCCAACTGACGTGTAGGAGACTGCTTCGCGCAAGTAGCGGGGCTTGCATATAACGTAACCTCTTATAACTAACCAGGGTGTGAAAAATTCCAGCGTGGGTGGTTATCGTTAATACAACGTGGGTGGTTGTCGTCGCAGCATCCGTAATTAAAACATTGTCCCATCCTCGTAACACCAATTGTCCTATCCTCGTAACACCAATTGTCCTATAATTACATATGCTGCTAGCTGCGACCAACCGATTCATTTATTTGTTTAACATTCCCATTATAATTTAGCAAATATCTTGCTGAAGAATGTAATTACAATTTACATATTTTACACAATGTTGCCAGGCCTGTAGTAGCCTAATAGTCACGTAATGAAAATATACTGAAATCGTTTACGTAAATTGCTCGTGCAAAATGACTACGTAAATTACATGCAATACAATGTGAAAAAATGTAATAGTGCGATGCGTGTGGCTGGTCTCGCAGTCTTTATCGTTTGGCGCTGTAATAAACCGCGAGTGCCAGGCGCACGAATCGAGCAAGTGTGTGAATGGTGCGTCCAACACATGCTAAATATAAAACGATTTATTGCATTCGCTGATCGTTAAGGGGCAGTACTCGAGTACTGTATCGAACATGTGTTCGCCTTATTGGTTCGGTTCGTGTGGTCAATTGTGCGTATCGTAGCGTCGATTCGAATGCAAATACCCAAATCCCCGTTAGCGCGAGGAGTAAAATACTGAATGATCGTGCTCGGGCCCTGTGGGCCTTTATTGTGAGCGATCACAGCTGGCGTCTCACTGTGTGATAGCCTTGAGTTGCATTATGCGGTAACGCTATGACGTACCTGCTTCGGGCACGTGCCCTACCACAGGGTTTAAAATAATTCTGCGATTTGGGCGCAAAAAGACATGATTAGCCTACATGTTTCGATGTGCAGTGGAACTAGTTGTTCCACGAAATGTCACGTATGGGACATGACCAGCTAGTTGCCGGCGCGCCAAACGCAAAAGTCGCCCTCTTGCGTTGGCAAAACATTAAAGTTAAAAACGCACGTGTCTGCGTCAGATCACCGGACGTGCGGTGAACAGAAAACAGACCTATGCATCGTCGTAAAAGTCGGTAGCGATGTATCGTAAAAGTCGGAGGCGATATAAGGTACAGAAATATGCAATCTGTAATTAATTACAAATTCGCCAATGTTGAATTGAATGATGACTAATCTGAAAAACAATCAGGTTATGAAATTATTATTGTTCGGTAAGCCTAATGCAGGTAAGTAGAATTAAAATGACTGATGAAATTTTGGTCTTCTGGAATGTCAGTTAAAATTATTGGTTTAAAACTGAAAAACGAAAGTTCTGATGTCGATGCTGAGCTGATGCTGTAATCTGGAAGGTCCATTATTAATATTATTAGTGTTGTCT
Source organism: Flabesymbios commensalis (assembly GCA_964017125.1). Classification (NCBI taxonomy): domain Eukaryota; kingdom Metazoa; phylum Annelida; class Polychaeta; order Terebellida; family Flabelligeridae; genus Flabesymbios; species Flabesymbios commensalis. Next base: position 62,585,065 of record OZ024915.1, read on the forward strand.
ATTTCAGCAATGCGGGGTGTAAACGGTCACGCACTTGCTAAAAAATGTCTGTTTATCGCTGAATCTGGTCATGCTGTGTCGTACCAGTAAATGTGGGGAATCCCTGGACAGTAGACGCTGTTGAGAATACTGCTGATGCTGATTGCTAGCCGTGTCGGCTGAAGCAGACAACCACGTATGCTGTGCTGTATGCTGATGTGTGGCGTAGGCCTACATGCCCACGCTGTGTTCTGTGTGGTTGACAGGACCGTGGTTTATCAGCAACACAAGACGCCAGTGCAGCGCCTGTAACTCTGAGGCTGAGAGGTAGGCGACGTTTTAAAATGTCATATATATGAAAAAATGCCAAACTGTCGTTGGCCGTCATTCTATTGACTATTGAAGTGATGCACCTCTCCACCATATGGGTGGCTAGCCTTTAGATTGCTGGCGCACACCCCAGGCCTTTGGCCAGGGTATGCGGTCGCCACTCTCCGTAGCCTATGTCCGTGACGTGTCGTGTGCGGGGTAGCTGTACATTGCCGTCTAGACCTGATGAAAAATGTCTGTATATGTTGAATCTTAGAAATGTAGGCTGTAGAAATTGTCCATGCTATGTCGCATGTTGCAAGGAACAGGGGTTGCTGAGATATTTGAATATTAGTCACTGAGATTGCACATAATTTCTTTTCACTTATTCACACACACATATAATTGTTTAGTGAAAACTGTAGGTCAAAATTGTATATAAAATGCCAGAAATAATTACTACATGCTATGCTAAGCTATGATAATAGTATATAGTAAATCGACCGGGGTGAAAATTTTTTTTTTACACAAGTCGAAAAACACATGCAAATATTGGCAATGTTTCGCAATAGCGCAACTGTCAAGTCGAATATTTATTTATTTATATAAGTTTTTATTCCACAAAAATCGACTATCATGAGAAAATTTCGCTCTCAAACTGATAGGCTAAATGTGACTGCGATAAAAAACAGCTACATTTATTTTAGAAAATTATTTTAAAACGTGACTGACAGTAGGCCTAGTCTATGCGAATTGATGATATAGTATATCATTTCGCTGAAAAATGATTTCTGCGGTGAACATTCTACTTTTTTTTTTATATATGGTACGTTCATCACCGAGTCATTCTTAATAACGTCCGAATCAATCGCTCGCTTCGTTTCGATGACTGACGTATAAATCGGCTGTCGTCGTAGCGGTTGCGTTTATTTGGTCTGTGGCGGGTGTGTGTATGGTGTATGATCAGTTACTGCTAACATGTGCGGCAGGCAGCTCGTTGCTGTGTGCCTGTGCCAGCGTGCATGTATCGGTGTGTACATATAAAACTGAACAGCAGCCGCGTCTCGCCTCACATTAGCATATTCATGATCTACTCCGTGCCCAAATAAGGCGCTAAAAGTAGACTAGAGCAACGCCAAACACCAGGGGGCGTTTCGAAGTGAAAAAAAAATATACTATGACTTTATCAAAATCTCGCACAACTTGTGCTATAATTTCCCTTCCGAAACTGCTTATTTACATTTCTTCTTTTGAAAAAGAAAATTTATAAGTATTCAAAAAAATTTATTTGAGACTAGACCTTGTATAATTTGAACACGTGAATAGTCTGCTCCACCAAATCAAAATGGCGGCCTAATTTATGCTAATGTGATGAGGCCACACAGGTCCACTGTCCAAGTGCATGCCGGTTATGGCGGGACACGTGTTTGCCCACGGCGGGCGATTAGCTAAACAAGGGTAACCAGCGTCCAATATGGCGCTCACTTACCAAATACATTTGTAACAATCAGCATTCTCTGAAATAACATATTGTAATAATAATAAAATATTGACCTATGGTCACCCAATTATGGCGATCAACGATAAAAAGGAGTTTTCGAAAACACCCACCTCCTACTCGCCTACAGTGGCATTAATAGGATGAAAGCATTTTATAAACTCTTACTATTAAAAAGATATAGACTAAGTCTATGAGAAAAAATTTCAGGGTTCTTCTAGAAAAACCGACATGGTCGCCATCTTGAAAAAGCGCCAAACACGTGGAATTTCGTCAAAAATAGTAAAATTACGCCGTTTTCGACGTAAAAAAACGTACTTCTCCTCTGATAACTCCTTCTATCTAATTTAAACTGGCATATTAATATGACCTACAGCTTTCACGTACCTTGGTGAAAAAAATGCTCATGATTTTTTTCAAAAATCCCTTAATATTTAAAAAAAACTATCCTTGAAAACAGCGGTTTTCAACTTGATGCTTGGTGAAAATACTGTTGCGTTCTCTATCAGTCATCAGGGTCACCAGTATGGGGATGTCAGGTGGAACGTCGGGGTCACCAGTATGGGAATGTTGGGGTCTCCAGTATGGGAGTGTAAGGGTGAACGGGAGAAACCACCTAACACTCTCCATCATATCGTAAACTTCATCTCCCTGTCGGATCACGGTTCTGATTAACTCACAAAACTCCTCTTCTGCTTATCATATTTATTTGTCTAGACATTGGATAATAGCAATGTACAACCCTGCGCACGACACGTCTAGCTAAACTCTGAGTGGGCGACCCGCGGCACGTCCGCAGTCGCTGAGAGATCTATCGTAAGTGCGGGAAAAGTACCACGGCCGCATGGGATTTGGCCCCATGCACACGGCACCGAAGTACCAGAACAAGGCAGTCATCCACAGACTCACTGCGTTCGGGAGAGTGGGGACGACTGCCACAGTAAAAAAGCGAAGTAGGGATCCTACAAATAGATTACGAGCTTTTTGTCTCGGGATCTTTTACACTGCCCCCGGAAATTAATATTAAAATATGTCGTTCTGTTTTGTTATGTATTAACGAAACATCGCGTTTTGGGATGTAGCCAGACACTTTCATTTCATTTTAATTTCAAGTTGTTGTTTTCTCGTAATTATAGTGTGTACTTGAGTATTTCTTTGTTTAGAAATGTGTGAATATATAATGTTATTTTTGAGCCGCCTTGAAGGCATCTTTCATGCTTATTGTGTGTATTCATTTTTTTGCGACTTCGTAAAAGTAGGTCATAATGTTGTGTATTTGCTTGGTCACATTGTTATAGTATTGCATAGAGGTGCCGATGTTTAATTTATTTAGATGATTATTTAATATGCTTGGATATATACATGTTTCATACTACACTTTATTAAAATTATTATTTGCACTTGCACCTGCACTGAGGAGACACTGACCTCAGCTTTGTAGCTATTTGTAAATCCTCGTTAAATAAATATGTTTACAACAACTGTCCCACTAATGTCCACTAGTTTAACTGTTCATACTGATGTCCACTAGTTTAACTGCTCAAACCGACTGTCACACTAATGTCCACTAGTTTAACTGTTCACACTGATGTCCACTAGTTTAACTGTTCACACTAATGTCCACTAGTTTAACTGTTCACACTGATGTCCACTAGTTTAACTGTTCACACTAATGTCCACTAGTTTAACTGCTCACACTGATGTCCACTAGTTTAACTGTTCACACTAATGTCCACTAGTTTAACTGCTCACACTGATGTCTACTAGTTTAACTGTTCACACTAATGTCCACTAGTTTAACTATTCACACTAATGTCCACTAGTTTAACTGTTCACACTGATGCCCACTAGTTTAACTGTTCACTCTGATGTCCACTAGTTTAACTGTTCACACTGATGTCCACTAGTTTAACTGTTCACTCTGATGTCCACTAGTTTAACTGTTCACACTGATGTCCACTAGTTTAACTGTTCACACTAATGTCCACTAGTTTAACTGCTCACTCTGATGTCCACTAGTTTAACTGTTCACTCTGATGTCCACTAGTTTAACTGCTCACACTGATGTCCAATAGTTTAACTGCTCACACCGACTGTCACACTAATGTCCACTAGTTTAACTGTTCACACTGATGTCCACTAGTATAACTGTTCACACTGATGTCCACTAGTTTAACCGCTCACACTGATGTCCACTAGTTTAACTGTTCACACTAATGTCCACTAGTTTAACTGTTCACACTAATGTCCACTAGTTTAACTGTTCACACTGATGTCCACTAGTTTAACTGTTCACACTAATGTCCACTGGTTTAACTGTTCACACTGATGTCCACTAGTTTAACTGCTCACTCTGATGCCCACTAGTTTAACTGTTCACACTGATGTCCACTAGTTTAACTGTTCACACTGATGTCCACTAGTTTAACTGTTCACACTGATGTCCACTAGTATAACTGTTCACACTGATGTCCACTAGTTTAACCGCTCACACTGATGTCCACTAGTTTAACTGTTCACACTAATGTCCACTAGTTTAACTGTTCACACTAATGTCCACTGGTTTAACTGCTCACTCTGATGTCCACTAGTTTAACTGCTCACTCTGATGTCCACTAGTTTAACTGTTCACACGAATGTCCACTAGTTTAACTGTTCACACTAATGTCCACTAGTTTAACTGTTCACACTGATGTCCACTAGTTTAACTTCTCACACTGATTTCCACTAGTTTAACTGTTCACACTGATGTCCACTAGTTTAACTGTTCACACTAATGTCCACTAGTTTAACTGTTCACACTGATGTCCACTAGTTTAACTGTTCACACTAATGTCCACTAGTTTAACTGTTCACACTAATGTCCACTAGTTTAACTGTTCACTCTGATGTCAACTATTTAACTGCTGACACTGATTTCCACTACCGGTAGTTTATCTGCACTTGTGTAACCAGTTCTTTTAAGAGAACAAAAATCATAAATCTGTTAAAATGATCACTTACGTGGCCCAATATTACAGATCCTTCCACCCACGGAATTAGACTCGGAATTAATAAAAAGGAATTGGATCAGGAATTGGAATTAAAACTAGAGCCTGACGGCACTGAAGTAGAGCTTGTGTCGGGCTTCAGGGTCATTGTTTTAAGGAAAGCTAAGATGCAGCTGTTTCACAATTAAGCAACAAATAGGCCTATATTGGTCTAAATGAGGTGTTGAATCCGACAGTAGCTATCCTGTATCTCGTGTCTGACTGTCGTCAGCTTAATGTTGTTTTCAATGTTTAGTCAGTGCTAATAATAAGCTCATGATAAATACGCCCCCCAACCGCGTCTCTGTGTTTATTAGTAGGCCTATATCCGGTCTATTAGGGATAATCGGGTAGGCCTACCCTAATGGAGATAGGTCAGATCTGTGAAAGTTTGAGGGATGGTTCTTATATAACCTTGTTTTCACAGAGTGACGTCACTGCGTTTTACAGAATGAAGTATGGGGGAGGGGGTGTTATATAACCTTGTTTTCACCTAGTGACGTCACTGCGTTTCACAGCTAGCTACTCCCTGTGTGACCCTGGGCTGGGACCAGGGTCTGGGACTGTGGTGCAGTTCATTATTCAAAGCCGATCTATTAAACATAAACTGTTTATATTAACCTGTTTATATTAACCTGACAGTTTGGGTGGTATAGGCATATATGTTACTAGGCATACCCCAGTCAATGACAGGTAGGGGAAGGTACAAAAAAACGTGTCTAGTAAATAATTTAGTAGCCTAGGCACATTGCATGCTAGTAGGCCTACTGCTATTTGCTCAGATGTGATGGCAGTGTGTAGTGTTCAGATTGAAATAACTGAGTCAGGAGACATATTAACTACTTCCACTGCCACAGTCGTCGAGTCAATGTTGATTTAATGCTATAGACCAGTGTAATAACAGTGTGAGACTGCAGGACAACATTAATTAGACTCACTATAATAGAACTGACTATAATAGAACTAACAACTCGATAAGCCTAGATATATTGAGATTGCAAAGTTACCGATATAATTAGTGAGTTAATAACTTGATGTTGAGTTGAAAGCAATAATAGCCTAATTTAAATGTCACTTCTGGGGCTTCGCATATGGCTATGAGATTCATTAAGCATAGCAGGATTAGGCTATGCATTGCCTGAGGGGTGTTTTTAAAGTTTTCAGAATGTATTCAGACTGTAGGCACCAGTAGGCCCTATGCCTAAGTTTTTACTACCAATGAATTGTTTTTTTTTGCTGGTTTAATGTTAGATCATCGTCTATGAAGCTCGCCCAACATCAATGCCACATCGAGTGAATGTTTGTTTTGTTGGGCAGTGAGTGGCCGATAGGCATATTATATAGGCCCAATACACGTGTATTGGCAGGCCAGCGAAGACAGGATGTTGAATCAAAGTTGGCTTAACGATGGTCCAACGTCGTAGATGATGGACAAACGTTGTGTCAGCTGAGTGTTGTTGTGTATGCCCCTGGGACAGACTGACCATACAGGCAAACACGCATACCGCTGGACAATCACATGCAGCCAGTGTTGTTTCAATGCTGGCACACCACCTACGACACTGGCCCAACAGTTGGTCAGCGTTGCCGTATTAGGCCTACTATTAATGACAGGTGCACTTCCCAGCAAACACGAGACGTTGACCCAATGTTGTTTTAATGCCGGGCCGACGTCGGAGACGGCGGGCCAACATTCAAACAACTTTGCATCATAGGTCACGTGTCGTATACAGTACTGGCCGGTTGGTATTGCTGTGCTAGCGAGGCAGGTCAAAGCACTGAGGGTCAAAGTGTATTGCTAAGGTTACGTGTCAAGTGTGACGTCACCTAACAGACATGGCTGACATTGATACATTACAGATAGGAATTGATGCGTTATTTATATCAGTGTTCATCTGATCAGCTGAGCCAAAATCTAAAAATCTGGCGTCGTGATGTAACGAAAAAATTTATTCTTAACACACACATGGAGTTAGATATGTTCCCAATTCCACAAATTTAAAGTTATTGCCGTGAAATTTATCATACAGAAAACCACTCAGACCCACATAGACCAAAAAAGTAGAGCAAATGCTCTACTAAAAATGGAATTGAACCCAGGTCTGTCCCCCCTTTACTTTGCAGTCACTTGAAGTTGTAGGTCGGGGCAGCAACATACAGCTTTAAAGGACAGAAAATTACAATACTAAAACAGCTGAAAAATATAGGGGTTAGCATGGTTAGGTGACAGTTGTTCAAATTTGACACATTAATTTGTCAATACAATACATGTGCCACAATTCAACAACTTTGATCTTGTTGATCAAAGTTATCAGACATACCTGCTGTCAGGACAAGCGTTTGTACCAGGTTCATCAGTGAAGTCTGTACAATCACAGTAATCATCATTCACCTGACTAAATGGAATCAGCTCCTGATAAAATACACATAATACTGTCAACTTTCAAAGTATCAGGTCAGCAGTACAGTTCCTATGTTGGCACCAGATGTCAGAGATTCAAGTGTCAAAGACACAAAAATAGGAACTTATTAATATGTTTATTATCATTTAATCCCAGAAAAGAGACCTAGTACATACATTAGTAGAGTCTGTACAATCACAGTATTCATAATTCATTGGCTATATGTTAAATTTGTAAATAAGTAAAAATTGTCATAAATAATATATTACATCATGATATTTAGATGTAAATGCTCTTCAAGCTTATTTAACTTTACAACGCTGAAATCTTTTTACATAAACTATGGGGACTGAAATGTTTTTTCAATTCCGTGGCGGATCCAGGAGGCGCGCGCCCACCCTCACCCCCTATTTTTGGCAAATACTTTAAAAAATCCCCTGAATTGGCTGAAATTTACAAAAAAATCTTGGGGGTGTTCAAAACCGCAGCCGCTCCCCCCTTGTTTCAGATCATGGATCCGCAAGTTGCGGTAGCTGCAATTTGAAATAATCATAAATTATCTTAGTAAGCTCTTTCTGCCTCACTTGAATACCTATATTATGGGTCTACGGCCATTAGAAAAATTCCAATTCTTCTAGTGCGGGGATCATCTTAAAGACGGTACTGTCTGCTGAAAGGGTTAAGTATGTATAGAATTTAAAAATAGGAGAAAATTATTCCCAAGTATGCATAGAGAAATATCATTTTTGTCTATTACAAACAAATGAGTATAGCCCAAATACAAGTCTAGTCGTATGAGGGTTAAACCACTTAAATTGGTCAGAAACGTTACCTTAGTATGCAAGCACCTGAAGAAGTCATTGGGATCAGGTTGATATAGGTCAGAAACGTTACCTTAGTATGCAAGCACCTGAAGAAGTCATTGAGATCAGGCTGATATAGATGAGCTAATCTTGTTAGTACTCCACGCGGTATGTCTTTCGGGTTTATATCTGACTGTAGATCCAGCATACTATCTACATGTCTGATTCCAGGATCATTTATCAGCTTATCCCAATCAAATGCCATATTATTAGCAGAATCTAGTCCTAAATTAAGTATATTGATGCCATTTGAGTTGTCAATGTGTATGGGAATCTTCAGTGTTCTATTGGCATATTTTTTAAGTGTACCAGATGGCTTTAATTTCTTTTTATCACACTGGAGGCCTTCACAATCTTCATTTGCATCAATATGTTTTGTGAGAGAATTATTTGATATCTTGGAGATTTTTGATTTCTTTATGGATAAATCTTTTGGATGTTTTTTATGAAAATTCATATCATTTACAGAATCATTCTGTAGCCAACGAATTGATAAAAATTGAAAAATAATAAACAGAACACCGGCCGTGACAATAAAAGCAAGGATCCTACACAATTTTTGCTTCCTGATATATTTCATCGTAATAAAGCTGTATGTCACATGACCTGAAAAAAAAAAAAATCAGTTTGAATGTAATCATTTTCATTTTGCTGCATTCAACAGTTCAATAAAAAATATAACAATAAAATATGGTTATTTGGCTTATTTTCAGATGCGCGGTGTAGAAATACTTTTGCAAACAGTTAGTCTTATTACAGTGGGGTCTGACAGATTGACATGAGTAGCTGGGAATTTTAAAAATCCAATATTCAGGTTGCTGTTGTGGCCCTCTGGTGCCTAGCACCCTTACAAAATTTTAAAAAACTTTTGCAGTTCTAATCTATGGACATGTTTACATCATATGGTCATATTATTAAGCTAAAATAAAATCACCGATTTTTTTATGATTTTGACCTGGCCATGCCCCTTTGAGGTTTAGATATTGCGTGAACTATTTGCAAAATATTGCAACGTATCTACCATCTCCTCTATATGATACAACTTAGGTCCACTGATAATTTAGACAGTGTATCTCTAATACTGATATGGAGATGTGTGAAAATATACTATCCTGCACATGTATACCATTACTAGCTTTAAATGCTATAGAATCTATAAGTCAATAACGAAAAGGTACATGCACACACAAGCTATTGCTGTGTATCTGGCGATTACGAATTTCTATTTGATAGCTGCTGTGTGGTGGTTTGTCTGCAAAGTAAATCTACAAAAAGAAACTTTTAATCTACATAGATACAAAATTGCAACAGGAGGACAATATTTTTTTAAGTGTGGCTTTTTCCTTCATTCAATCCCTGTTGCCACCGCATTTGTCACGATCAACAGCAAAACATCACACGTTGATAATAATCCCACATTTTTCATGGCCTATTTATTTTTTTACAAAATAATGAAGGGATTTTCACAGCCTTTTTCCAAGGCCTTTTTTTAGTATTCATGGACTTTCCCCGTTCCCAAAGACCCGTGGGAGCCATGTATCAAAATGCAGGGAAATGCTTTAGAATGCATCTCAGAGCAGTTAGTATCCACAAAATTTCCGGGGGCCTAGGCGGCCCCCTGACCACTGTCTTAGCTAGGATTAAACAACTGCCCGTGTTTTTTCCATTTTTTACCCGTCATTTTGACTTTATACCCGTCAAAAAAACGGGTGCACGGGTCGCTGGCTAACACAGTGCCCCTGAGCATTTGCCGCTTTTTCGGGGCTCGGCTGGCGCCTCGGACCGATACTCTGACATTTCAGGCTGGTTGCCACCGCTACCGATGTTATAAGTAAGTGCGCTAGTATTAATACTATTGCTATCTAAAAAGGGGTTGCTCTCCTACCTGGTAATGTAGAATTAGTAATATGTGATATGATTTGCGTAAGCAGAATGTCTGTTTAGATGTGATTTTATTAGTAGCTGTAATGTTAACTAGCTTTGAATGATTAAGTCTGAAATATATGGAGTAGGCAAATTAGTATTGTATGTATTTTAGCTTATGTGAAATTTACACTTTGTTATGTATTTACAGGGTCCTTTTCAGGGATATAATAAATAATGATTGTTACTGTGGAAATTGTTTGAGTTCGTATTGGTGGGAGATCATGTCATCCCTGCGAAGCCGATTATACATGTGCCTGTGATGAGTTGATATTACAGTTAGTCTTATTAAAGAGGCGGACATTGGCGATGAATACCATTATTTGTTATGTTGTCTCCCAATTTAGCCATGAAAGAACAAAATATTTAGATTCTGAATTTTGAAAAATACATCAGCTATACATATGGAAAAAAGAATGACAAATGTAAATCTCAGAAAGCTATGTCTTTTCGTTAAAATTATATTATCAAAATTTTAATGTAGTAATTATAGTAATTATACTTGAATAATCTATTTAAATGTGTTAAAATGTGTATATACGTCTTATATCTAAAAAAATGTACATTGACGGCAGCACTCTCCTGGCATAAGTTTACCTGCATGTATATACTTATCACTTGTCACACCCAAATCTTTAAATGATCATTATTTTTTTAATTTTCATTGTCCATTCAAGAAATTTGGCACATGCATTCACAAGATTTCGAAGTATCCTACAAATTGACCTACATTTTGGAAAGGGATTTTCTGTTTTTTACACAAATTTTTCCATGTATTTCACTGTCAACTTGCCAATATTTTGTCTATCGTACTATTTGAAATATCAAAATGCATGAAATGATGGCAATTGTAGTCTCTTTCCAAATATATTCTTCGTCTTAAAATAACATAATAATTTGACGTGCATGAGCGCTAGGCGTGAAGGCGTAAATTAAGATGTAAAATAATAGCACCTCAAAAAATATGACTTTTTCAAAAGCTTGTAACTTTGTCAATATTTATTTTTTATCAAAATTTTAGATTTAGATGACTATTATGTTGTTTAGTAATCATGCAAAGTCTGAAATTAGTAATATGACAAAATGTGGAATGCCAGGGGACTGATGTTGACCTTTTGATCACCCTACCTATAGGCTACATGCTAGTATAGGCTATAGCGGTGCCGAGTGCTGTATTAGTGTATAGTTAAGGAGTAGGACACAAATATCTGTAGCGCATGTTTTTTGTCTATTTCTCCGTCAATTCTGAACTGATTTTGCACAGGCCATTTCCAAACATCAGTAAAAAATTTGCGAAATTATATTTAATATTTCAAAAGTTAGACCATTTGAGATGTAATAAAATTGCAGAACTAGTGTAATGGGCTTATAGAAGGACATCATATTTTCAATTTACTACATCATGTACATGTCAGTCAATTTGATGGGTTTTTTCGTGTTTTTTCAGGATTTATGTGAATTTGTGATACACTGCAATGAAAGACGAATTTTTCTCTGTTTGTTGTTCTTCCTGCTCACTATTACTGGTAGAAATGAAGCCATCATTGTACAATTAAAAAAGTAGTTTGCTTTGAATTGCAATTTTATCACCTTTTCCGGGGTTACCATCATTATATTTCTCGCAATTATGAAAAATGGTGCCAGCTCTCGCCTTTAATTCCATAATTGTTACAACAAGTGCTTGAAGAGGTAAGTGGAACAGGCATGCTGTGGTCCCTTCTGATAATTTTTTTTTTGAGGTGCCTTTTGTAATTTTTTGTAAAAAAATGCAAAAAATGAAAATAGGCTATGTCCACTGCCCTATGAGGAAGTTCTGGAGGACATCACTAAGACCGGTTGGACAGAACAATGTGGGCATCTCGAAGAATTAAGATACCTGGGGAAGGCTGCACTAGTTTGCCAATGGTAAAACCTGGGTGAAGTTTCGTTTGCCTACCCTGCACTTCCTCATGGGGCGCACCGAGGGTAAAAATGAGAATCCATCAAAATTTTTCTTCTTCCATGACCCCCACGTGGGCCGGAGACTATGCCCAAATTTCTGATTGTTATGGGATATATTTGCTCTGTTACAGTATTGCGGGGCACTCATCTGCTCATTGGGTGCCCTTTAATCCCCCTTTAATCTTTATCTTTAAAGGTTGAACTTCGCAGTCCTCCTCACGGAGTATCAGGCGAAGGGATGGTGCTGAGCGGCCGACCGGAATAATCGCTCAGTTGGCTCTTGAAAGCTGTTATTGATCTGGATTCAATAGCAGCTGGTAGAAGATGATTCCAATCGGGTATGGTTTTGTACAAAAAGGAATTTTGTCCCAGCGTGGTGTTAGCTCCAATGTGTTTGAATGATTTTTTATTCGCACCACAAGTTCTTTCGTCTGCTGGGGTTAAAAGGTCACTGACAGGTACAGCGATTAATCCGTTTCAAATTGTGTACAGGCTTGTCAGCCTGAAGTTCTTTCTTCTAGTTTGTCCAGCCTAGATCTTTGATTAGAACTGTTACACTTGATTTACGCTGGTAGTTGTTTGTTACGAAAAGTGCAGCAGCTCTTTTGCTTAATTTATCAATATCAACTTGCCTGTGCAGATCCCATACAAGACAAGAGTATTCCAAAACTTGACCGATTCATTGAAATATATGCAATCTCTTTTAATTTAGAGGGACATCCCATTAAATTCTTCCTCAAGAAACCCAGTGTGGAATTAGCCTTAGAGGGACGTGGCGCAGTGGCTAGAGTGCGTAGCTTTGCCATTGTCACTGCCTGCCATGCGGTTTCGAATCCCGCTTGGTGCAGGATTTTCAGAGAAATATCATGTCTCTCCCCTCTCAATATTGGGACATTATTTCCATGTTGCGTCCTTGGGCAAGACACTTTACCCTCACATGCTTCACTTGACTCAGGTGTAGATGAGTACCTGGTAGGACAGAGATGGCAATGTGTACGATTAGTTCCTAGCGCCGAAATAGCTGCAAGTGCTGTATGCTCCAAAAAGGGAGTTGAAATGGTACATGAATGAACAGGTCCAGTGACCAGGGGTAATATGTGTGAAGCGCACAGAGCATTGTATGTGCGCTATATAAGAACTCACCATTATTTTATTATTATTATTACTCGCAATATTGGAGATGTGATCCCCCCATTCCCTGATGTATCTTAAAACCTGATATATACGGATACAACATCTCAGTAGTTTTATTCAGCTGCTTCAAAAAGTTCAAATGTCTGGGTGATGTTTTGGCTTCTGTATCCCTGCCGGAATTTGCAAAATTAGGGTCACAGCTTTTGGATGTTTTTATCATTAGGGCCTAGCTCAGATTTTGATCTGGCACAGCATTTTTCTTGCCCAGTGAAAACTGTGGCTCGCTTCAGCTTCAGAATGCATTAGAGATAGAGGTGTAACAAAATGCTGTTTTTTGTTTATTCTTTTAATGTTAATCTGGGATACAATTATATTAATCGGTAGATAACTTAATTTGCCGCAAATGAAGAAAATTTCAACCTTGAAAGAATTGTCAATATTTTGTTATCGCCGCTGGGTTATCGTTTAATTTTGATTGTTGACAAACAGGTGTGCGGCCATTCTGGACAACGCTCTTGCGGCTCATCTCACTAAACCGCATGTCGGGAGGTCACGTAATCTTCTGCTGTAATTTTCCATGGTTCAGATGCAAAGAAGATATGCCGTTCTTCAAAACAGTATACAAATTATGGTAAGAAAATAATGATAAGTTAAAAAAAATACAGATTAAAAATTGGGAATATTCAAGGAACAAATAGAAATAGTATTTTTCATCGAATAAATTAAAAGAATATGCCAAAGTGAAGATAAACATACACTCTTGTGCCTCGAAGTTAAATTGGGTCAAAAGCATGTAGTGCAAATGAGCGCGAGCCTTTTTGCCACGGCACCCGTCGTTGGCTGCTGTCATTTTGACGCCCCGCATCACTGACAGGAAAGCATGTGTCAAACTCCAGCCTTGTTTACCTCGCTGCAACAATGCTAATCAAGCCATCTCATACCATTTAATAATTTCTTTAGGCCTAAAGCTGATTATAGGCCTATACTTATTTTTGACATAGCTTATTTTTGTTTTATTTCTTTTCGCTATATTGTGTCATATCATTAACAACATTAACATCAGACTTGAAATAAAAAAGCCTAGCTATACATGTTACATGCACCTGCAGGCTGGCAGTGCAATGCCAATGGTTTATGGTTTAAGATTGAATAGGCCCAGATATGGTTAGCCTATAATTGATGATTACAGTATCATTAAATAAAAAATATTTAAGCCTGAATTAACTTTTACTTCACTAAAGTACCAGCTAGTACTATCTAGACTAGTATAGGCCCTAGTTTGCCCTACAGCTAAAAGTAATAGCCCAGTCAAAAATCTTACCTGTGGTGAGCTCAAGGTACAACTGTATTAGCCTACTGATATTACCTTGGCTTATGATTTCTACTTTAGATTGTCAATCAATATTTACAAATTTATACAATGATACATTTTGCTCATATTACAGGTACCCTCTCTTAACAAATCATACCCTCAAGCTGGAGATGAGACTCAACCCCAGGATATTTTTTAGACCATATATATATTCATGATAATAGACTGTATGTATGTATTATATAAAATATATGGGGATTGTAATAATACAGATTGTAGTATTACCCTAACAGGTAGGCCCTAGAGAGAGGAGACAGAAAGAAGAGAGATGATAAATATATTTGACTCTCTCTCCTCTTCTCTTCTCCACTCTCTCTCTTCTCGTTCTCTCCCCTCCTCTCTCTCTTTCTCCTCTCTCTCTCTTCCTCTATATCTCTGTCTCCTCTATCTCTCTCTATCCTCTATCTATCTCTCCTCTATCTCTCTCTCCGCTATCTCTCTCAGCTCTTTCTCCCATCGCTGTCTCTTATCTCTCTCTCTCTCCTTCACTCTCTTTCCTCTCTCTCTCTCTTCTCGTTCTCTCCCTCCTCTCTCTTTCTCCTCTCTCTCAATCTCTCTCCTCTCTCTATATATCTCTCCTATATCTCTCGCTCTCCTCAATTTATCTCTTCCCTTTATCTTTCTCCTCTCTCTCTCTCTCATCGCTCCTTCATTTCTCTCTCTCCTCTCTCTCTCTCATCTCTCTCTCATTTCTCCTTCATCTCTCTCTCTCATCTCTCCTTCATCTCTCTCTCCTTCATCTCTCTCTCATCTCTCCCTCATCTCTCCTTCATCTCTCTTCTTTTTCTCTCTCTCTTTCTCTCTCTCTCTCTCTCTCTCTCTCTCTCTCTCTCTCTCTCTCTCTCTCTCTCTCTCTCTCTCTCTCTCTCTCTCTCTCTCTCTCTCTCTCTCTCATTTCACTCCCTCATCTCTCTCCCTCTTTCATCTGTCCCTCTCTTTCATCTGTCCCTCTCATCTCTCTCATCTCTAGCTCATCTCTATCTCATCTCTCTCCCTCATCTCCCTCTCATCTCTATCTCATCTCTCTCTCTCATCTATCTCTCATCTCTCTTTCATCTTTCCCTCTCTCTCATCTGTCCTTCTCATCTCTCTCTCATCTCTGTCTCATCTCTCTCTCATCTATCTCTCATAGATCTATCTCTCATCTCTCTTTCATCTGTCCCTCTCATCTCTCTCTCATCTTTATCTCATCTCTATCTCATCTCTGTCTCATTTCTCTCCCTCATCTCTCTCTCTCCTCTGTATCTCATCCCTCTCTCATTTCTCTCTCTCATCTATCTCTCATTTCTCTTTCATCTGTCCCTCTCATCTCTCTCTCATCTCTCTCTCATCTCTGTCTCATCTCTCTCCCTCATCTCTCTCTCTCTCATCTCTACCTCATCCCTCTCTCATTTCTCTCTCTCATCTATCTCTCATCTCTCTTTCATCTGTCCCTCTCTCTCATCTGTCCCTCTCATCTCTCTCTAATTTCTGTCTCTCATCTCTCTCTCCCATCTCTCTCCCCTCACTATCCCTTTTTCCTATTTCTCTCTCTCCTCTCTTCTCTCGTTTCCTCCTCTTCTCTTTCTCCTCTCTCTATATCTCTTTCTCTATATCTCAGGACTCTCTTTCTCCTCTCTCTTACTCCTCTTACTCCCTGCCCTCTCCCTTTCTTCACTGTTGTGGGTGACTGTGGGGGTAATACTACAATCCAGTATATACTGTACAACTCAGGGCTTTGTTCTGGTCATTAAAACAACGAAAACTAGGAGGCACTAAGCAGTAGTGTGAGCTTGAAAGGAACGTTCTTCTAATATGGCATGTAGTTGTTTTTTAGGCATCAAACATTTATGGATTACCTATAATATCATGCACTGATGTATTTGTGTTTAAAAATCTGTGTTATGTGTATTTATAACATTATGTAACCACTAAGAAAAAAACGTGAAAACGAGCAGAAAAATGAACAATATTCAAAATTTGAAATGGCTATAACTCGGTGAATTTTTCACTTACAGCATTAAATGAAATGTCTATCTTATTGTTATGGCAATACCTTTAATGTGGTATACAGTTACAGTACGATATGATATTTTCATATTTAAAAAATGGCCTGACCACCCTACCTACTAGCCGAGCGCCAGCCCTCAGTCGATAATAGGGCTACCTACCTAGTCTACCACTGTCTACATAGTCATAGTCTATAACGTTAGGCCCTAGTATACGACAGTTTTACTCTTATTATCGCCCACGACCAAGTCTTCCAAGAGAACATTCATTCACTGTTATCACCCACTTTAAACAGATTGACACGAATCGTACATCTTATTAATTCTTTCAGTTTGGTTGCATTGATAGAACCATTTACTATGACAATATAAGTCATCAATAGACGGACAGTTCACAGCTGCTGCTCTGGCTGCTGCTTTTACATGTTTTAGCAGACATTTTTGGACAACAATAAGGCGAAATTAGCATTAATAAACACGGTTGAGATGTTATCCGAATGTTTCTTCTTTTTCTTCTTCTTCGTGATAACAGCGATCACTCCTGATCAGTATTGCAAAAATCAGTAGCCTTATTGTAAAAAATGGGAATTAAGGATGATTTTTAATAAAACAAAGACATTAATGTTTAGTAAAGCTTGCAGATTGTATAATAAAAAGTTCACTTATGGTTAGCCGTGGACCAGGATAGATGGCATATCCAGTGATTGCGAGGCATGATTATTCAGTGATACGGTTTTATTGGTTGCTCCCTCACTTACACTAGTGGTACTTACAGCAACGAATCTGCATGCGGCATGGAGATTCATTCAGGCAACACATTTTCTGCCAGTACAGGAAAGTGATAGGCCATCAACATTTAAGCTGTCAATTACAGGAACTCCTGATTTTCCCTAATTATATAATAAAAATAATGATTGTTGTATCTCTAAATAAATGTACCGGTTCGAAGTCAAGGTCCATATTAAGGGCAATAATTATTATAAAAAGAATCGGAACACAATTCAACTATTGACAGAAAATTAATGTTGATGGTTTTAGACATTTGACCAAGAATATATCTGCAATTTCTATTGCTATTCGTATCAGCTGGGTAGGCCATACACGGGAAATTAATTATATTGTTGGCCTGAACATATCAGTCTTCACTCTCACGCGCAGTGCCATTCGCTCACTCACAGACACTGCCCATATTATAGTTTTCCTGCAATAATCGTCACTGTCTGCAGTTTGGTGTGTCGAGAGTAGTCACAAGTCAGTTCTCACAGCATCTGATTTTTTTTTAATCTGACCCCCTCCCCAACAGCCATGAACTGTAGGTGCATGTGCACTGACGAATCAGAATATCAATCTGGGCTTGTAAGTTTAATTTAGAATCAGCCCTGGTAAGCATGGCGTGCTGCAAGACATTTTGTAAGTTTATCCCCCGGTGCCATACATATCCCATGTATTTCTTTAGGCTTAAAAGTGTCATGAAGTTAATCCCCAATGTTGTAAACCTACTGCTTACCATTGACTGGTAACAATTCTCTTATCAGATTTTCACTGTACACAGCCCAAAGCTCTATGAGTCCAATCCGTCTGCAACTATAGACAGTGGTGCCGTACATTAAGCACACACATACACCTGCGTGTACAGGGAAGAAACAGATGCACATCTCGCACTATGTATGTATGTGCACGAAACACAATCCCATCATCAGCTACATTATGTGTGTAGTTAAGAGAAGAATGGCAAAGCATGTTCATCTGACACGACCCATGCCATTCTCCACACATATATGTCGTACAGTTCACATGCGTGTAGTAACATGGTAATGTTAGTAGGTCACTGAGCATAGACAGCGTGAAAGGCAGTCTTGCTTACAGGATACATCCTTAAGTTCTCTGATAATGCTGTTTACTGTTATGACTTTCCCTCTCTCTTATTGATGTCATCTGTATAAAAGTCAAACAATATACGGATTTAGTCGGAGTTGTATCCAGCTTTTATAGTAACCATATATGTCAATAAAACATCGAAGTCTTTTCAGGTGTACTCAGCTTCTTCAGTGATATTTATCTAACACAGGCCATAAAGTCGCTAACAATATCGTCGGTTTATAAAGATGTTTCAGGCCCTTGCTGATTTATTTATGGACACCCTTTAGACATTTGGACTTGGGTTATGACCTGACACTTTTTTGTCAACCAAGACAAACGCTGAGGTGGCAATATAATGCTGTACCGATGTGATCATGTCAGGTGTCATCAATACATATCGAGCTTTGTATTACCTCTGATTTGAACAACAAATTTGAAGTGTTTTTATGGACAATAAGTTTGATTTAGGTGATGGTTGACTGAGTATATCGATAGCAATTTTTTCAGATTCGATCCTCGACTATTTAATTATATCAGCTTCATCTTCCTTCATACAAGCCAACACCTTCATCAAGTTATTTTTTAAATATGATCATTGATTGGATACCTTCAAAACATCATGGCCACAACTTTTGCGTTAATGAAATTGTGATTGAAGTGATAGTTTTTCAATCTCATCTTTTTGGGAGTTTAATGATTCGCCACAGCGCTACTGCATCCTTTTTTTGAGTGAGAGCTAGTTTCCACCACTAACTTTTATAAGAGCTGCTTCCTATATACCATTCATCATCTTCACAAATTTGAATGCATTTGAGCGTACTTAGGTACAAACTTTTTTCACATTTATTACTTTTTTTTAGATACATAATTTTCTGATTTATATATCCAATCATTAAAGATTTAACAAATGAGCTACGCGTGGGGTATTTTTGTATCTATCACTTTACCATGACTTTATTCCCAGTAATGACATATTTGTGACTATGCTGTCCTTTTTAAATGTTCACAAAATTAATCCTGTAAAAGAGTACTTACATTTTATAGATGTTATAACACTTGAAAATAGATCAGTTGTTGGGCTACACGAAGGAAGGTGAAACTGATCGTGGTAAATTTAAATAAAAAAATGGTTTTTATTGTATGCAATATGCAACAATGCAAATTACAATAATATTCTCATCGACTTTGTGAGGAAAAGTGCACATGAAAAGACATTTTACGACTTTGTTGTTGCATTGATATCTATGGTTATTACATAAACTAGACGAATCTTTGATGAAATTGATATAGTTTCTGTCTTAAAACACTCTATTCTCAGATCGTGGCTATTTCGAGCAGTATGAACTAAACTTAGAGCCCAGACGGATATGCTACAGATTCATCAGTGCACATCATATGCAGTGCACGGCTATAGCGGGGGGTCAATCTTTAGATGGTTTGACCATCTACAGACCAGAATATGGTTAAAATTATCAGATGTTATAAGAGCTGACTGACGACTAGACTCCACGCACCAAACCGCAGGGAGTGGCGATTATTGGCGGCAAACTACAATATGGGAAGATTATTTTCATACATAAAATATATGAAAAATTCAAAAGAAATCTAAAAAATTTCTATAAACTATGAAACATGGGTATTCAGCATAACATAAGTGCCACAGGACATACATTGCATGATAAGATTATAATATATAGCTAAATAAGTAAAATCAGCATTCGTGATGAAAAAAACGTATTTTTTGTAAAAAAATCCAAAAAATACCCCCCCAAAAAAAAATATTCTAAGAAATGACAAACATGGACATTTTAAATATTTCAAATATCTCAGAACATAAACTGCAAGATAAAATAAGAATATATAGTTTAATATGTAAAATCGACATTTGCGATAAATAATACACTTTTTTTGAAAAGCGAGGGCATTTTTCAGACTTTTCGTCCCGGATGGAGAATTTGGCATACATCCCATGTTGTTCCTTGGGGTCGAATTAGTCTGAAACAGTTGAGATAGCCTCTCCTAAATAAAGTGCATACAAAACCTTGTCAGGACCTAGACTAATTTGGCTCATTCGAATTAGCAAAAAAACAACTAAAATTTAAATCAATGAAAGCAGTATTCAAATTAAGAAAACTTATTTATGGTGAGAATTTACCACCTAAAGAGGCTATTTCATTATTTTAAAAAATGATATCACCAACTGGCACTTATGCTCCTGAAGTTTGGGGTTCTTTGGTCAATTGTAAACATATGACAAAAACCTTTGAGAAATTACCATTTGAAATAGTAGTTATATCTTTTTGTAAATATTTACTTGGTGTGAGAAAACAAACCACACTTGCAGCTAGTAGAAGTGATCAGGGAATATTCTCTTTTTTCATAGACATAATAATTGCCATGGTTAAATATTATAACAGTTTACAGCAACAACCACAAGACAGTATACTGTGGAATACTCTGTCTGTAACTAAAAAAATGTTAGAAAATGGAAAGGTATCGTGGTTTAGAAATTTGAATAATATGTGTAGGCCCTATACAATTTGCATCTGAAGGTGTTGAACATTTACAGTGTAAATATTAAAACAGTATTATTATTGTATTAGATTTGTGAAGGCGAAATTCCCGTATTTCTGATTTTTGACATGAAATCAGGAATTTCTTCTCTATATCTAGCCTAGCTGGTGAATGAGCAGCACAAAAATTTAAAAACTTTTGCAGTTCTAGTCTATCAGTTTACATCATATGGTCATATTAAGAAGCCAAAATAAAATCACCGATTTTTTTATGATTTTAGCCTGGGCCAGTCCCTTTAAGTGAAACCCATCTCATTGGTGAAGAAACAATATTCGTTGATAAATATACGTGGTATGGTCACAACAGACCAAGAAAACATATAAATATACATAAATGTTTTGATGGGTGGGTGTATTTATAAAAAATGACTATTTGAAGAATTTGATAACGATGTTGATCAATCGTTTGATGGCATCCTGGGTATCCAGCTTCGGCATAAAATCACAGACTTCACATTTATTGTAGTATCATGTTATCTTGCGCCAGAAAATTCTCCCTGGAGTAATAGCACACAGTTTTTTTCGCACTTAATCGCACAATTATATATGTAATAAGGATATAAACGCCGTGTATTGAGCAGGTGATTTAAACGGTCGTGTCGGCGACTTGCAAGATACAATAGACTCTATAGATGACGTGCCACAACGCGTGGCTGTAAATAACACTGTAAACCAATATGGTCATCATTTGCTAGATTTTCTCAAAGATACAAAACCTTGTATGTTGAATGGTCGTATTTCACCATGTCTAGACAATTTTACTTGTGTAAGTAGTCGAGGGAGATCAGTAGTAGATTATATAACTACTCCCCAAATATGTCTGTCTATGTGTAAAAAAAAGTCATTACAAAGTCATTACATGCAAATATGCAATAGAAACTTTTAGTCTGAAAACATGTATCGGTGAGCGGTGTAAGCCATCTGACCACTCAATACTATATTTAAATTTTGCGATTTAATACTTTCCAGAACAGGCAGAATAAATTGATGTATCTGTGAATGATAATAGTGCAGAGTATGAGGTGAAAACGGTCACAAAAGAAAAATTCCCAGAAAATTTCCAAAACAATGAAGCGTGGACAAATGGCTTACGCGAAATAATAACATATATAGAAAACTGTTGTGATGTTCAAAGAGATATAGATGTGGCGTATGATAAATTATGTCATGTAATCATGAATGAAATGAAAACATACCTGAATGAGGTTAAATATCAAGGTACAAAATCACATAAAAAACGCAGAAAATATAAAGAGTATCGGGATAATGACCTCCACAACTTATGGAATCGGGTTTGTGCGAAAGAAAAACAGTTTATAAAATCTAAAGGAGGGGGACTCAATAAACAGATGTTGCGTACCGAATATTTAGATGCACAGCGCCAACTTGATAATTTACTGCGTATAGAAGATAGGCAGAATAGAAGAGAAAAACTAATTAAATTGGGAAGCATTAAAACGGCTGATCCTGTTACATTCTGGAAAGAGATAAATCAATTAGGCGCAAGCAGAGCCAATACAATACCAATGAGAGTAAGTGAATTGGGATTTAAAAACGCCGACTGGGCTGGTCTTCGGGTCTGTCTAAACACACTAAATTGGGAAGCATGTCTAGCGTCTGACAATGTAGATATCTGCGCAAAATTTTGGACTAAAACCTACCTAGAAACTGCAAAGAAATTTATACCTTTTCGATCAGTTCGAATCAGACCTAATGACAAGCCATGGTACTGTAATAAATTACGAGCACTGAAAAGGAAACGTGATCGCTTATTCCGGAAAGCTAAACTATCAAAACTAGCCAGTGACTGGGTAACTTACAAACGTTCGCGCAACGAATATGCTCACGAGCTATCGAAATCGGTATCTGAGCATGATAACAAAGTCTTAAACTCGATCAACGATAACAAAACGTACGAAAAAGGCTGGTGGCGAACGATTCGCGTATTCTTTATTGGCGTACATCTGAAAATCCCGGCATTACAAACCGACGATGGTTGTGTCTTTAGTAACTCCATGGATAAAGCTAACCTTTTTAATAAAATGTTTTTCTTCTTACAGCGAATTAAACGCTGGAAACCGTGTACCGCCCAACTTAGATTTTAGAACGAATGCTCGTTTGCAAGAAATAATTCTTTCTGAGTCAGAGGTTTTAGATATTTTAAAAACACTAAAGACGAATAAAGCTACTGGTCCGGATGAAATAAGTCCATTGCTGTTGAAAAACACTGCAGATGTTATTGTTGGGCCCCTTACTCTATTATTTAACAAATCACTTTCTTCTAATGTTTTTCCTGCTATCTGGAAAATAGCTCACATTACCCCTATATTCAAAAACGGCGATCGCCACTTGTGTACTAACTACCGCCCAGTGTCTTTGTTAAGTATACCAGGAAAAATATTGGAAAAATGTGTATTCAAATATCTGTTTAATCACCTTCGCGATAATAACTTGATTCACAAAATGCAGTCGGGATTTATGCCCAAAGACAGTACCACTCATCAGTTGGTTTACTTGTATCATGTCCTCGGTGAAGCACTTGACAACAATAAGAAAGTTCGTGTGGTATTCGGAGACATAAGCAAAGCTTTCGATAGAGTATGGCATGCAGGTCTTTTAACTAAATTAAGTTCTATTGGTATTACTGGCCAGCTAAATAATTGGTTCTCGAATTATCTGTCTGGTAGGGCACAAAGAGTAGTGTTGGGCAGCGAGCAATCTGATCTCATGCCAATCAAAGCTGGTGTTCCACAAGGGTCCGTACTTGGACCGATCTTATTTCTTGTCTATATAAACGATATTGCAGATGAATTGGAGTGCAGAGTTAGCTTGTTCGCAGACGACAACATTCTCTATATTTTTGCCGATACGGTGGACGAATGCGCAAATGTATTGAACAGGGACCTGGAGAAAATGGAAAACTGGGCTTATACTTGGTTGGTGACATTTAATGCCAGGAAGACCTGCGACATGCCTCTTTCGCTACAAACCAGAACAAATATCATTCTTCCTCCATTACATTTTAAGAACGAAGTTATCAAAACTGTAAATTCCCACTGCCACCTGGGTTTAACACTAACATCGAACCTAAAATGGTCGGCTCACATAAATAATATTTGTATAAAAGCAAACAAAAGACTGGCAATCTTAAATAAACTATCCTTTAAAATTCACAGAAAGGGATTAGAACAGCTTTATTTTGCTTATGTCCGATCTATACTGGAATATGGCGACATCGTATTTGCAAACGCTGCTCAAAACGACTTATCTAAATTAGACAAAATCCACAAGCGAGCAGCAAAAATCGTGGCTGGTGGCATAAGAGGAGTCTCTTCGTGCACTCTGTTCAAAGAACTATCCTGGGAAACTCTATCTCAGCGCCGCGAAAACCGACGCATATTAATGTTCTCGGATATCGTGCACCATCGCTCACCCACATATTTACAAGATCTATTGCCGGGTAGTGTAGAAAGTAGAAGTGGTCACAGGTATAACCTACGAAACTCTGACCTCATGGATACTTTCTCCTGCAGAACCGAAACTTTTAAATCTTCTTTCTTCCCGTACTCGACAATATTCTGGAACAATTTGGATGAAAATTTGAAAGCAATTGACGAGAGATCCATTTTGAAGTCAAATCTTGCAAAAAAACGCGTAAATAAAAACAAGTATTATCTATTGGGTCCTCGAACAACTAACATTATTCTGGCACGCCTGCGGATGGGATGTAGCGAACTTCCAGTGCATTTAAATTGTTTACACGTCTCCGAATCTACTAAATGCTGTTGCGGCGAAGTTGAGACCACGGAACATTTCTTTCTATCATGTACCTTGTACACCGCAGCCAGAAACGAGCTACAAGACTCAATGAACGGCCTAGGATTGATTTTTAACTGTACTGTAATACTTCACGGCAGTGAAGATCCTAACAACATGGTCAACACCAATCTCATGGCAGCAGTGGACACGTTCCTACGGTCCAGTAACCGCTTTTCGCTCCTTAACAGATAATGTTTACCATTATTTCTTTCCATTTTTCCCGATCTGAACCCCACACCTCGTCACGCCACCGCCAACCTATATCAGGCGGTTTACGAGTCTGTATGTGTGTGCCTGTCTGATGATCCGCTCTTGTTTATAAATCAACATGATAAACATCGCCTCCTCGAGAGGAACCACAATGTATTACCTTTGGGTACTGTTCCAATTGAGAAATAAATATGTTTAAACTAGAGTAAGTGAAGGCGGTACCATCACCACTGATAAAGATAAAGTATTACATAAATGGGCCACAGATTTTGAATCGTTGTATAATGTAACGCAAGAAGCGCAATCATCGTTTAATAGTACATTTCACAAAGATATTTTGGATACTGTCTGACGATATGAACATGAAGCGGACCAAGAAGACTCTCCAAATATCTATTTAAACGATCAATTAAGCTATGATGAAGTAGAAAAGGCTGTACGAAAATTAAAAAATGGTAAATTCCCTGGCTTGGACAATATACCAAATGAGATTTTGAAAAACAAATAAGTAATTATGTGCCTTTGGTACTTGTATATAAAATGTTTTTTAACAGGAGTTGTATCTTCAATTTGGTTAGATGCTATTATTATTAGTCCAATACCAAAAAGTAAATCAAATGATCCGTGTGTACCTTTGAATTACAGAGGTGTCAGTCTGTTGTGCACAATCTCTAAATTATACTCTTCCATATTAAATAATCGGCTAGTGAGATACTTTGATACGTTAAGTCTGTTTTCAGATTTTCAAAATGGATTCAGGCAAAAACGATATTGTGAAGATCACGCATTCGTTCTTTCTTCTGTGCTAAGAAATAGAATGCTCGAACAGAAATCAACATATATTTCATTTATAGATTTTGAAAAGGCATTTGATTGGATTGACAGGTATATGCTGATGTATAAATTGATTTCATATAATGTCGATGGCAAGTTTTATAAAGCTACCAGATCTATGTACAATAACACAGGGCAATTGTAAAAGTTAACCAAATGTTCTCAAGCTGGTTTGACACTCTCTCTCCAACATTATTTAATATTTTTCTAAACAATTTTGCAACCGACATTGAGAATCTCCACTGTGGTAGAGAAACAGACAAATTTTCCCTTTCTGTACTATGTTATGTAGATGATGTAGTGATAATTACTGAGAATGAAGAAAACATGCAAATAGTGCTAGACTACATAGCTGTCTGGTGTAAAAAATGGCGCATGAAAGTAAACACAAAAAAACGAAGGTTATGCATGTACGCGGGAAACCATGCAAATCTACACAAGCCATTTTTAATTTAGATGGCACCGAATTGGAATTAGTGTCGAAGTATAAATATTTGGGTTTCTTTTTTAATGAGCATATGGATATGAAAGAGGGAATAAATGTTTTGTCTGAAGCAGCTGGACGACGTTTAAGTGGTATAATTGCAAAATTTGCCTCGTTTCGTGATGCAGGAATTCAAACTTATACATGAGAGTTGTGTTGTACCTAAAATGGACTATTTTTCAGGTATATGGGGCTTTTTAAAATATCCTGCGATTGATAAAGTACATAACAGGGATTGTAGGTTTTATCTAGGTTTACATGCTAAAGCACAAATTCCCGCACTTCAAGCAGAAATAGGTTGGATGTTACCTAAATACCGGCATTTTATTAATATTTTTAAAAACTGGAACAGGTATAACAAAATGGGTGTAAACAGAATAACCTATAAAGTTTTAATTTGGGATAGTAAACAAAAAGTTAAGAGTTGGACTAATGAACTCAGAAACATATGTCGAATACTTGAATGTCACGAACCGAAATTAAATGTATTGTATGATCTTATACACATTAAAGAGCTCTTGTGCAATTTACAAACATCCGAATGGAAAAACAAGGTACTGAGTAAACCTAAACTACGAATTTTTAAATCATATAAGACTACAATCGATGCGGAGAATTACGTTTGTAAACACTTTTCAAAACGAAAACTTTCTCTGTTTGCCCAACTTAGGGTAGGCATCTTGCCCTTGGAGGTAGAGACAGGCAGATACCGAAATATACCACCGGAAAATAGATTATGTCCTTTTTGTGTAAATATGCCTGAAGATGAAAAACATTTTATTTCTATTTGCCTAACCTATGCTGTATATAGAGAAATAATGTATGACAAGATTAGCCTTAATTCCCCAAATTTTATTTTGCTTGATAATGAGAATAAATTTATATATGTAATGTCTTGTTATGATAAATGTGTCTTAGATTTTGTAGATATAGCCTGGAGTAGGAGAACTACATTGTTATATAATTGATTATTTTATTTTATTTTTTTATATGTCTTTCTAATTTTAGTAACCTCGGTAAAACAAAATACAGTCTGGTGTAAAATAATGGCATTGCTACATTTAAATTAGTATTAAACTACATGTATGTTTTTACTTATATTGACTGATTTTATAAAAAAAAACTCACGTGACGTCAATGACTAAACTTGTATTTGAACTGATATATAAGCCTGGGTGGTCTAAAAATATTATTATAAAATCACTGTTTAAATGTATTATGCACATATCAGTAAAATAAACAATACCACATTGCTTTACGTCACTTTTCGACACAAAGGGTCTTTTAAGTGACATTTTAATACGATAAAAACGTTGTAGTCAATTGATTAGATGAATGATGTACAGATGATGATGTGAGTGGGGGTGATAGGGCATGGTGGGTTATTGAGAGCGTTTTCCTTTGCTCGCCTGATAAGGGGTTCTGGGCATGTCTAGGGGATCTACCCACAGACATGCCCGGACGGCCGGAGACTTGAGTTTTGCTGTGCAATTTAATGCTGAAACACCGTGGCATTTCGCGCAGCTCTGCTATCCTCGGGTCAGATAGTCCCCAGAGTAACAATAGGAAGGATAACTCCTTCTGGGTAACTCCATTCATCCCACATAAGAGACCTAATGTCAAACATGCTATTGCCGGTTATTTAAGGCTACCACATCCTACATCAGCGCCAGCACGGATGCGGGTGCTGCATTGGCTCCGCTGTTGAGCGGAGGAACCAGGGTACGCCACTGGCAATCCGCCCGAAGATTATGACCAGATACGAGGAGGCTGCAGCTGCCCTTGGATGATTGCTGTGGACTAGTGCTTCTGTACAATGCCGTACACAGCATCCAACAGACGAAACAGATCCCTAATGACCCTCCCCGGATGGGGGCAAAAAGTACCACTACTAGCAATCATCCCAGTACCCCTTATGACAATCTACTTTTAAAGATTGTGACAATCTACTTTTAAAAGCTGATAGGCCTACATAGATATTGTTAGCTTTGCTGACAGCTGTTGAGAGTAGATGCACGGAAAAATCCCTACATACTTCCTCATTTTATAAATAAGGGGTGGGGTTGTGTTTGCTTCACCGAAATGTATGAGGCTGAATCAGGACTATCATTTTCTAATAAAAAAACAAAGTTATTAAAATATAACCTTGTACTTTAACCTTTAATTTATAGCCTGGTTAACATTGAAATATATTGGTTAACAATAGTTTATCACCTTTAGACCCATCTTTGAATTTATATTAAAAACTATTCTATTGATAAATGTAGTAAGTTTGGTAGTCTATTTATTAGGCCATACCACTAAAATGATTGTGCAACACTTGAGGGAAAACCTTGGGAAATAACCCTGGATATAAAACCCTCTGCACTATGTATTTGCTTTCGAGTTAGAGACTAGGATTCTTAAGCATGCGAAGTGAAAATTACTGTTAAGAGGTGTGATAAAGTGGCTGGTCATATAATTTCAGGGGATGCTACTGTTTTAACTATGTTCTGAACATGCGAGCAAGTGGACAGCGTCAATAGACAGTCTCGTGATTAATGAAACATGAGATGTTGTCATTGGGTAACATGGTCAGTCTGTTATGAACGATCGGCCTGGATTCACAACCGACATGTGACGTCACCCAGCACTCATCCCTTAAGATTGACAGTCAAGATGCGTGAATGTACCAGTGATCGGAAATGGAAATACACCGTCCTGAGTGTGACAGTATCCCACTCAACAAAAAAATAAAAAAAAACGCTGATTCAACAATACCGGTATATATGTGAATAAAGAGAGTACCATCATGTTCCATATGAGCCAATCCCTTCACAAATAAAAATGTGAATAACATGTGGTAATAGTTATTCACATGGCAGTTTAGAGAAATGCAGTGGTTAGCATTTCAGCACAATTTGGATTTGTAACTATCCCAAACCCAAAAAATAACGAATTGAAGTAAGCAACCATAACCTAATCAATTCAAATACAATTGAAATAAGCAGTAAACTTATACCAGCTCAAACATCATGTTATTTACATTTTTAAAATGTGTAGGCCTATTGTCTAATCGGCTCCTGATGGGGAAACGTCTCCTTTATCTGGTGGATGAGGAGGCGGTCTGGACATAGTATGGTCGCCATGCCAGGAAGTTTGATGCAACAAACAGTGTGAAACTGCTGCCCATCAACTACATTAGAAATACCACCCACTGCTGCTCGTTGTTTATGAGGTATTTGAGATGGAGAAAATTGGCCCAAAACTTGATTGTTTAGGAGAGCCGACCCATCACCTGAGTATGAATCCTGGTTATATTGGAGAGGCAACACATCTGAGGGCCGGGGACATTGATGTGGTGAAAATCTTGTGACAACACTGGATTTGAATTGTGTGGCACTAAGCTGAGAAAGTAAGGTCCCCTGATGACAGAATTCTCAGATCCTGGTGGGTTAAAACCTGTGAACAATGTTAACAGGTCACTTATTTTGTATGGGGGATGCCCCCCACCAACTGATGTGTACCGATCACCACCCCCTTGAATCTGGACCGTCGATTGTTCACAGCTAGATAAAGTCATGAGTAGAGCCATTGACCGTATCGGCGGTTCTACAAGGGCACTGGCTGTCTGGCATCACTGATCTCGGGAAAAATTCGAGGAGTATACTTCCTGTGGGTTGTTTCGGGTATTCCTCTTGTACATCTCAGGATTGATTTATTACCGAGTCACTAGGTGGCTCTGTCACCTTAACGGTTTGAGAAGGAGTCTGAGGTGGGGTACTCCCAATGGGCGATTTCAATTCCTTTTGTACAACTCAAGATTGGTTTACTAATGAGTCACTAGGTGGCTCTGCCACCTGGTCTAAGAGGGAGTCTCAGGTGGGGTAGGCCTACTCCCAATGGGTGGTTTGAAATATTCCCCCCTGTAGCCTACATCCAGAGACTGGTCTTCTATTGAGTCAAGAGGTGGCTCTGTCATAGTAACAGTTTGAGGAGGAGTCTAAGGTGGGGACAGGGTAGGCATACTCTTTATAGGCGGTTCCCAATATTCCACCTGTACATCCCGGGGTTATCTCACTACCGATTTACTAGGTAGCTCTGTAAAATTAGTGCCCTGTGGGGAAATTGGTGATGAAGGCCTATACCCTGGGGCCTATTTAAAATATTCTCCCTGTACCTCTGGGGTTCTTTTAGCGGAGAGTCACCAGGTGGCTCCATAACATCAAAGTTTAGTGGAAACTGTGGAGGGATGTTTTGCCCGATGTTTTGCCTCAGCTCGGATGACCATTCCTCGATATGCATTTGTATGTCATCTATCATTCTATGATAGCTTGCCTAATGTCAGATCGTATAACAGACTCGGAAGCAGTTTCTTGGAGCTCGCCTTCTACATTTATTTTTGCAGCCATCAATTACAACCTTCGGTACTTAGACCTTCAGTACAAAAAAAAACAAAAAAAAAGTGACATTTGAGTGTCAATGTATTTCGTTACGTTAGCACGAAGGGAAAAAAATCAGAAATACACATAACAAATGTTTCCAATGTGTCTGAAGTGTATCATACTTTGATATAAAAATGCCTTGTTTTTATATAGGCCTATAGTTTTGGAATATGCATATAAATAGAAAGAATGGCATATGTTGCAATGTTATCATGCCAGTGTCAAGTCCCTAAATTCGTTCAGGTCTAAGTGCTTTGAGATATGAGCAAGATTATTCTCTCTGACTACCTGTAGGATCCTAACTTCGTGAAGTTTATGTGGCAGTTATCCCCGGCTTCCCGGACGCGAGAAGCTGTGGACGACTGCCTCGTTTCCGTACCTTGGTGCCGGGCGCACACAATTGCAGCCCATGCGGTCTTTGTACTTTTCCCGCACTTCAGACGTTACACTCGGCGACTACTGACGTGCCGTAGGTCGCTCTCTCTGAGTCAAACAGGACGTGCCGTGCGCGGAGGTTGTGCTTGTTGTTGCCAGATGTCTAACGAATAAACATGACAAGTGGAGAAAGAGTTTTATAATTTATTTGCAACCGTCGACTCGACGGGGAAGGAAGTTTGTGTTGAAATGGTGAAGATTGGGCAGTTTCCCTCGTCCGCCATTGCGACCCTACACTAGAGACTCCAACGGTCACTTACAGGTACTTTCAGCGCGAGGGGCGCTCCATCCCACCATACTGGTGACCCCTGACGACTGATAGTCAACGCAACAGTATTTTCACCTAGACGCCAGTTGAAAACCGCTGTTTTCAAGGATAGTTTTGATTAAATTTTAAGGGATTTTTTGAAAAAAAACAATAGCATTTTTTTCATCAGGTACGTGAAAACTGTAGGTCATTCTTTATATGCCAGTTTAAATTAGTCAGAAAGAGTTATCAGAGGAGAAGCACGTTTTTTTACTCTGTTAAATGTAAGAGTTTGTTAAATGCCTTCATCCTATTAATGCCACTGTAGGCAAATAGGAAGTGGGTATTTTCTGTAACTCATTTTTATCGTTGATTACCATAATTGGGTGACTCGATTTCAAAGTCCATAGACAAAGCCTCGTCATTTTTTCGATTTTTCAGCAAAATCGACAAGAAATTATAAATATCGCTTCGACTCGGGTAACCTTTATTAGGTTTAGGGCCAAAATAAAATTGTTTCCCTAAATGAATGTCCATAAACGGTCTTATTTGGTCTGTTAAAAATATTCCCAGGACCGTAGGTCAATATTTTATTACTATTGTCATATGTTATTTCAGAGAATGCTGAATATTGTACATGTATTTGGTAGGTGAGCGCCATTTTGGACGCTGGTTCCCCTAACTTAGCTGATCGCCCGCCGTGGGCAAACACGTGTCCCGCCATAACCGGCATGCATTTGGACAGTGAACCTGTGTCGCCACATCACCTTAGCATAAATTAGGCCGCCATTTTGATTTGGTGGAGCTGATTCTTCATGTGTTCAAAATTTTACACGGACTAGTTTTAATATTTTTTTTAAAAATTATTTATACATTTTCTTTTTCAAAACGATCAAAAGAGAGGAAATATAAATAAGTTGTTTCGAAAACGAAATTATAACACTAATTGTGTGAGATTTTTTTGTTTCACTTAAAAACGCCCTTCGGTGTTTGTAATCGCTCTAGCCTATTTAGCGCCTTATTTGGGCATGCAGTAGGTAATGAATATGCTAATGTGAGGCGAGACGGGGCCGCTGATCATGTTTCTATGTACACACCGTTCCACGCATGCTGACACAGACAGGCAGCCACATGCTGTCAGCAGCACCGACAATACATCATACACACACCCCCCACAGACGAAATAAACACAACCGCTACGACGACAGCCGATTTATACGTCAATCAATGAATCGAAGCGAAAAAAACCTGGAATGTTCATCACAGACATCATTGTTCAGCGAAATGATATACTATATCATCAATCAGCATAGACTACTGTCAGTCACGTTTTAAGTATTTTTCTAAAATTATAAATGTAACTGTTTTTCTTCGCAGTCACATTTAGTCTATCAGTTTGAGAACGAAATTTTCTCACGATAGTTTATTTCTGAAGTTTAAATTTTTCATAAATACAGAAATATTCGATTTGACAGTTGCGCTATTGCAAAACATTGCCAATATTTGCATGTGTTTTTCGACTTGTGTAATTTTTTTTTTTTTTTCACCCAGCTCGATTTACAAAATACTATTATCCTAGCTTAGCATAGCATGTCATAATTGTATCTAGCATTTTTTATGTACAATTTCGACCTACGGTTTTCACTATGCCATTATGCATGTGTGTGAATAACTGAAAACGTCTTATGTCAAATATAGACCTTTAGTTTTCACTAAAATCAATATACACCTTTGTGAATTAGTGCACAGCACTTAGGCGCAACCTCAGCGACGTATTTTCAACTATATCTGCAACCCCTGTTTCTCGCAACATGCGACATAGCATGAACATTTTCTACAGTCTACATTTCTAAGATTCAGCATATTACAGACATTTTTCATCTGATTTAGACGGCAACGTACAACCTATCCGCGCACGGCACGTCAAAATAGTTGGCATGTGTTAATACGACATGCCATTTTAAACAGATTTGAGATAGACACAGAGCCAATAGGCCAGCTATCTCAAATGCTTCACTAGTTAGCTAATTTCAAAACACTATTTCATAATGTCGAAGCAATACGACAATGAAGGCTTCATGTCAACACCCCTAGAAGGTGCGGGTGCTCGACCTAAAGATGATTATCATCAAGACAGTGAGGACAATGAGGTTCGATTCTGAGAGGCAGACGAAGAATATCAACGCCTCAAAGCTGATTTCGCTCCAATTGCCCGAGCTAGACGTATGAGTTCTCACTCAAGGAGCGATTCCTCAAGGAGTACTTCACCGCTCGGTAGGCAGTCCCAGAGACGTGCTACGAACTTACCAAAGTTCAGAATCGCCACTTTCTACGCTTCGGATGTTGAACTCTGGTTCAACCAAATAGAGACTCAGTTTGCTCTTCACCAGATTACCGATGATGATGAGAGGTACAGCTTAACCTGCGTTGCACTTTCGGGCGAGGTCGCATCGGATGTGAGGGACGTGCTACTTCAGCCTTTCAGGTCCCATAAATACGAAAGCCTGAAAGCGATCTTGATTGAGAGACGAGGTTTGACCACACCCGAAAGGGTTAACAAAGTGATCCCTGGTGAAAGAATTGGTACTGACATTCCCTCGCGTTTCCTGCGGCGTCTGCAGAAGACTGCAGGTTTCGGCACAAAAGCCGTGGTGGGGAAAGCAGTAATTCGTCAAGCATTCATCCGACAGATGCCCGCTTCAATCAATCAGAGCCCATTTGGCGACTCAACCCGACAGTGCCACCCTCGAAAGTTTGGCCGTTTTGGCCGACCGGGCACTGGCAGCCGAAGAGGACGTCGAAGAGAGTAAGCCGGGGGTCGCAGAAATTAAGGGAGAAGAAACCACCAAGCTAGTTGGTTTGTTGGAGGATTTGTCCAGGCGAATTAAAAAACTAGAAACCGTGACTACATCAGAGAGGAAAAGATATAAAGGACGTGGACGAGTAAATAAAAACTATGCTCCGGCGCCTGCATTTGCTCCTAATGTTCAGGCCTCAGGTTTTGTTAACAACCAACCTAGTCATTATAGAAATGAACAGAATAATGCTCGATCTTTCGTTCCGCAGACGAATGTGCAACCAATTGCTCGACCTTTCGTCCCGCCGCCAAACCCACAGCGAAATGACGCCGCTAAAACATTAGATACGGCTAATGCACCTGTCTGCTATTTTCACCAGACTTTCGGTGATAAGGCACGCACGTGCAGGAGCCCCTGCGCTTTTTCTTTAAACTGCTAAGCCAGAGCAAGGTAGCGAGTCTTGCATCTGGCGGTATAACTGAGACGCGACATGACTCCGTGGACTCTAGTTCTCCAAAGTTATCTCACTCTAAGTTATTATATGTCGCAGATAAAGGACATAAATGCAGATATTTGATTGACACGGGCGCAGCTGTCAGTGTTTTGCCGAAATCTTGCGCTAACGGGATTTCGGACGCTGACAGTCTCCCCCTGGTGGCAGCTAATAACAGTACTATACATACTTACGGCAACTGTAAACGCGTCGCCGATGTCGGCTTAAAGCACGAATATCCGTGGACGTTCATAGTGGCAGATGTGCAGCAACCCATAATCGGGGCTGATTTTTTAATCCACTATAATTTGCTCGTAGACTTGAGAAGCCGATGTCTCCGGGACATGCGTACAGGTCTAGCTATTGCCGCTTCACTGTCATCGATTAAACCACTGTCATTGAACAGAGTAGACACTGTTCAGAACGAGTACACAAAACTCCTCGGCCAGTTCCCGGAACTGACACGCCCTACGACAAAGGGTGAGACCGTTAAACACGGTATAACACATAAGATAGTGACTAAAGGACACCCAGTGTTTGCACGACCACGACGGTTAGCACCCGATAAGCTGGTTACCGCAAAACGCGAGTTTGATGAGATGATAAAAATAGGGGTCATTGAACCCAGCGACAGCGAGTGGTCCTCAGCGCTTCACATGGTGCCAAAGAAAAACGGCGATTGGAGACCATGCGGGGACTAACGTAGTTTAAACGCACAGCGGACCGTTATCCGATTCCTCATTTACAAGATTTCACGCAGCGTTTAGCCGGATCAAAATTTTTTTCGAAGATCGACTTGGTCAGAGCTTATTACCAAATTCTGATGGAACTGTACGACGTACACAAGACTGCCGTTACTACACCTTTTGGCTTATTTAATATCACTAGCACACCGTTTGGTCTAAGAAATCCGGTCAAACGTTTCAGCGCTTCATAGACCACGTTACACGCTGACTTGATTTTGTTTTTGTCTATTTGGATGACCTACTGGTAACCAGCCCAGATCATTAAACGCATAAGAAACATCTACTAATTCTTTTTGCCCGACTATCCGAATATGGAATTATCATTGGTCCTGAAAAGTGTCAGTTCGGTACAGCTGAATTAAGTTTTCTAGTTCATCAAGTTTGTGCCGAAGGAATTTTGCCGTTACCCAGCGCCGTTGACGCGATTGTTAATTTCGTTAAGCCCGAAAAGCAACGAGCACTGCGTAGATATCTGGCAATGGTGAATTACTACCACCGTTTCATACCGCATTGCGCTGCGAAGTTGACACCACTCAATAATTTACTGACAGCTGCCAACGAAGGACATACAAGACTGTCACCGAAGTCAAATTTCGATTTGAAGTGGAATAAAAATGCAGAGTCAGCATTTTCTGGGTCAATACAAATATTGGCAAACGCTACGCTTCTGGTGCACCCAGATTCTACGGCTCAAATTAACATCACGTGCGACGCTAGTGATTTCGCCGTCGGTGGCGTTTTGCAGCAATTTTTAAATGGTATGTGGCAGCCACTTTCGTTTTTCAGCAAGAAGCTGAACCCAGCAGAGACACGCTACAGCGCGTTCGATCGTGAGCTTTCGGCGGTATACGCCACAATTAAACATTTCAGACACAATTTAGAAGGACGAAATTTCTTCGTTAATACAGATCAAAAACCGTTGACATTTGTAATGTCATTCGTGACTGAGCGCGCGTCCCTACGACAAACACATCATTTAGCTTTCATCGCTGAATTCACCACCGATATTAGATATGTTAAAGGCGAGACAAATTTCGTCGCTGATGCGCTGTCATGACCATCAGTGTCTGCGATACATGATGGACCAGCGATAGACTATAAAGAGTTAAGTCTCGACCAAGCTAATGATGCGGAATTCACGCGTTTGAGACACTCCACTACATCCACTATGAAGTTCAAACTATTAAAATCGTTCAATAATCAATTGATCTGGTGTGATGTGTCCACGGGACACAACCGGCCATACCTTACCGCGAAATTTCGCCGAAAAGTTTTTTCAAACTTACACGGTTTAGGCCACCTATCGCATAGAGCTACCCAACCTTTGATTAATAGCCGATTTGTATGGCACGGCATGAATATAGATATTGTTAGATGGTGTCGTACCTGTAAGGGTTGCCAGACTGCTAAAGTTTCACATCACAACACCCCAGTTTTCGGAAAGTTCACTGAACCTACCGAGCGATTTAATCATGTCCACATAGATATAGTCGGACCTTTACCCTATGCTGATGGCTTTAGATATCTACTGACTTGCGTCGACCGTTTTACACGTTGGTCCGAAGCTATACCTATGGTAGATATTAGAGCCGAAACGGTCGCCGATGCCTTCTTCAGCGGGTGGATAGCACGTTATGGTACTCCAGCCACTATCACCACTGATAGGGGCGCTCAATTCGAGTCCAAATTGTGGGATAGTTTGTGTAATCAATTCGGGATTATTCGGAATCGTACCACGAGTTATCACCCCCAGTCGTATGGCATGGTCGAACGTTTCCACCATCAATTGAAAGCCGCCATTATGGCACACGAGTCACCGAACCCGTGGACTATCACGTTACCCGCTGTGCTTTTAAGAGTTCGTTCCGCAGTTAAGGAGAGACTAGGCAGGTCGGCTGCCGAGATGATATACGGAACAACCCTTAGACTCCCAGGAGAGTTTACTAAACAGTACACCGTCGACGCTAACACTGATTTGGAGAATTATTCAGACAAGCTACGCGTAGCCATGTCGCGTCTCCGTCTATGTCCGCCACGCGACACACAACAGCACAACATTTTCCAATTCAAGGAAATAGCTACATGTATTCATGTATTCTTGCGCCCAATCGCAATTGCGCCCCCTCTGACTGCCCCTTACGACAGACCATATAAGGTAGTCGCGAGGAGTGGCAGAGTAATGAAAATCCTAGTTAAAGGCAAGGTTGAGACGGTCTCTTTAGATCGCGTTAAACCCGCACATCTTGAGTGCGAGCCTACGACAGGTACGACAATACAACGTAAAACACCAAACAAACCACAGAGATCGACGGCTACCAGGACATCTAGTAGGAATCCACAGGGTCCACCTAGAACTGGTAGTGCGGACACTCCGACGTCCAACGGGACGAGCGTTAAAACGAAAAAGTCAACGGCAGTCAGAAGCAGTCAATAATCGGCCACAGTCCCAAAGCAACTAGATGTTAAAGTCAACTTGTCTAACATAGACAATACTTATGCAGCGCCGCATTCGCGAGCCCCCGCCGTATCCCACGCTAACGGAAACGGCGGTGGTTTACGAACGTATTCCCGCTTACCTTTACATCTACGGGGTGAAACCCCGGGTGCTGCTGACGCCGTAATCGACTCGACCAAAAGCAACCGTTCGAATATCGCTAATCGGGAAAAATTTCGACCGGCCAAACAGTGCGAAAAACTAGAGTCGGACGAATAATCCAGACTCCTGCCCGGTTGGTGCAGATGGTTCACGGAATAGTGGCGCCTAACGACATCTATGGCGGGCCCAACCGCATGCATCGTATTAACAATGTTTTCAAATTGTAAATGAATATGCCAGGCCTGGCAGCATTGTGTACAGATATATAAAATGTAAAGACATTTTTTTTAGCAAGTTAATTGCTAAAATACGAATAGAAATTTATGTTAATTAAATGAATGGGTTGATCGCAGCTTGCAGCATATGAATACATACATAAAAAACAGTTGGTGTTAAGAGGATGGGACAATTCATGTATAATGCTGCGATTTCAACCACCCACGCTGTAACCACATGCGCTATCTTTTTTAAACTATGCTTAGTTATAAAAGGGGACATATTTTTACAACCCTGCTACTTGCACGAAGCAGTCTCCTACACGTCAGTTGGGTCCTACGTTATCACTCACTCGGGGGTAATGTAGGATCCTTACTTCGTTAAGTTTATGTGGCAGTTATCCCCGGCTTCTCGGACGCGAGAAGCTGTGGACGACTGCCTCGTTTCCGTACCTTGGTGCCGGGCGCACACAATTGCAGCCCATGCTGTCTTGGTACTTTTCCCGCACTTCAGACGTTACACTCGGCGACTACGGACGTGCCGTAGGTCGCTCTCTCTGAGTCAAACAGGACGTGCCGTGCGCGGAGGTTGTGCTTTGTTGTTGCCAGATGTCTAACAAATAAACATGACAAGTGGAGAAAGAGTTTTATGATTTATTTGGAACCGTCGACTCGACGGGGAAGGAAGTTTGTGTTGAAATGGTGAAGATTGGGCAGTTTCCCTCGTCCGCCATTGCGACCCTACACTAGAGACTCCAACGGTCACTTACAGGTACTTTCGGCGCGAGGGGCGCTCCATCCCACCATATACCTACCATCATGGCAAGGTGCCGGGAAACATGAGTAATGGGGAAATGGAGTTGCAGGTTAGTTGAAATGACCTGATTTGATTTTTTATGATCAAGTAAAGCAGGTATAGTCTGTAATGTCAGCATGGCTCAGTACTGTAAAGATAATTTTAGGTGTGCAAAATGAATAATAAAACACTATGATGATGTGCATAATAACATGCTTGTATGGTCCATTCATACAATCCACCGAACATAGGCTACATTTGCATATGAGCCACAGCAATTGTAAAAATGTGCTAAAGTGAGATAAGTTTGGACACCTTTTTGTTGTTAATGTGACAACATACTTGACACATAATGGTGTATCGTGACATACCCTTTAACCCTTCATATATTTACGTGATACTTTGACCAGCAATTCAAGTAAATATTTCTAGCTGTGTGCATACAAATTCTGGGCAAGTTCTATTAGCACTGTTGCTAGCGTGACATTAGCAACAATGAACGTCGCGTTAGCATGACCTAAATGCAACTAAAACACACTTGTTTAAAAGGAAATATAATTTTCTGTATTTTAATTTTCACTTGAAGCTGCTAAGGTGTCCCTAATTTTTTAAAATTTAAATTATTTCAATATTAATAAAATACTTTGTATCCTTGACATTCATCAGATATCAAGTGTCTTAACTTTTATCACATTAGATGTTGATTTTATTGCAAACCATCGAAATCTAAAACCAACAATACAAACACTTATTTCTGAGTGGGTACAGGGAAATTCTAGCCAGCGAAGTGGCTTCTAGTAATACTGTTGCTAACGTGACATTAGAAAAGTGAGAGCAAAAACGTCACGTTAGCATAGGCCTACTTTAAATTCAACAAAAATGACACCTAGCATTAAACAACCTCCATGTTTGATCACAATTACACTGTAATGGGGCAATTAGACCCTTGGTCACCAGGTGGGTGTTCAAAACCCTTTTTGTGACGTTCAGCCACAAAAAGGGTTTTTTATCCACCAGGTGGAGGTATTACCAATTTCCTTGTGCCTGCAGGTCACGAGATTCAGTTGTGAATGAACATTTGTTGCAGACACATATGTCAGGCTGCGTGTTCACATCTGTGTCACCTTTTATATTTTCGTGTCCTGCAGGTATGCACTAATCATTTATTAAAGCTTCATGATTGGGCTACTCATCGTGTAAATAATGTTAAGTCATTTCAATTCAGTTATTTTATAATAATTGAGTTGGGAATGATTATTTGTCGCAGACATGTAGGATCCTGACATCGCTCAGTTAATGTGGCATTTATCCCCAGCCTCCTGGACACGGGGGGATGGGGATGACCGCCTCGTTTCCATACCGTGGTGACGTGCGCACATAAAGCAATGTGTGCGGCCTTGGTATTTTTCCCGCACTTCAGGCATTACACTCGGCGACTACGGACGTGCCGTAGCTCGCTCTCGCTAAGTCAATAGAGACGTGCCGTGCGCGGAGGGTTGTGCTTTGCTGTTATCGCATGTTAATCAAATAAACATGACAAGTGAGAAGAGAGTTTTCTGACTTGTTTGAAACCGTCGACCCGACGGAGGAGGAGGAAGTTTGAGTTTTAATGGTGAGATTGGGCGGAGTCCCTCGTCGGCCGTTGTGACCCCATAATGGAACTCCCGGCGTAGGCCCATCTTCCCATACTGGTGACCCCTGACGACTGATCGTCTACGCAACAGTGTTTTCACCTAGACGCCAGTTGAAAACCGCTGTTTTCAAGGATAGTTTTCATTAATTTTAAGGGATTTTTTGAAAAAAATCAATAGCATTTTTTTCATAAGGTACGTGAAAGCTGTAGGTCAATATATATATGCAAGTTTAAATTAGTCAGAAAGAGTTATCAGAAGAGAAGCACGTTTCTTTACGTCGAAAACGGCGTAAATTTCTAAACTTTTGGTCGAAATCCCACGTGTTTGGCGCCTTTTCAAGATGGCGTCCTTGTCGGTTTCTCTAGAAGAATCCAGAAAATTATTCTCATAGACATAGTCTATCATTTTTTATTGTAAGAGTTTGTTTAATGCCTTCATCCTATTAATGCCACTGTAGGCGAGTAGGAAGTGGGTATTTTCTGTAACTCAATTTTTATCGTTGATTACCATAATTGGGTAACTCGATTTTAAAGTCCATAGACGAAATCTCGTCATTTTTTCCGATTTTTTTCTACAAATTGACAGAAATTTCAAATATCGCTTTGACTCGGGTAACCTTTAATAGGTTTAGGGCCAAAATAAATTGTTTCCCTAAATGAATGTCAATAAACGGTCTTATTTGGTCTGTTAAAAAATATTCCCAGGACCGTAGGTCAATATTTTGTACTATTGTCATATGTTATTTCAGAGAATGCTGAATATTGTACTTGTATTTGGTAGGTGTGCACCATCTTGGACGCTGGTTTCCCTAACTCAGCTCTTCGCCCGCCGTGGGCACCCACGTGTTCCCCCCTAACCGGCATGCATCGGGACAGTGAACCTGTGTCGCCGCATCACATTAGCATAAAATAAGCCGCCATTTTGATTTGGTGGAGATCATTTGTCACGTGTTCCAAATTTTACACGGACTGATTGTAATAAAAAAAAATTTAAATTGTTTATAAATCTTCTTTTTCAAAACGATTGAGGGAGAAGAAATGTAAATAAGTTGTTTCGAAAACAAATTCTGCCACTAATTGTGCGAGATTTTTGTTCACTTTGAAACGCCTTTCGCTGTTTGTAATCGTGCTAGGCTATTTAGCGCCTTATTTGGGCACGCAGTAGGTAATGAATATGCTAATGTGAGGCGAGACGGGGATGCTGACTGTATACTATGTACGTACCGCTCAAAGCTTACCGTCACAGACTATAAGCCACATGCTGCCTGCCGGACAGGCTGTGAGCACCGACAATACACCACACACACACCCACAACAGACGACATAAAAACAACCGCACCGGACACAGTCGGTTTATACGTCAACCAATGAATCGATGCGAGCGATTGATTCGGACGTTTATGAGAATGACTCGGTGATGAACGTACCATTATAAAAAAAAAA
This sequence comes from Flabesymbios commensalis, assembly GCA_964017125.1. NCBI lineage: Eukaryota > Metazoa > Annelida > Polychaeta > Terebellida > Flabelligeridae > Flabesymbios > Flabesymbios commensalis. The sequence continues at coordinate 62,627,109 of OZ024915.1, forward strand.
ACGTGGAATGTTCATCACGGACATCATTTTTCAGCGAAATGATATACTTTATCATTTATCAGCATAGACTACTGTCAGTCACGTTTTAGATATTATTCTTAAATCATGAATGTCACTGTTTTCTTCACAGTCACATTTAGTCTATCAGTTTGAGAACGAAATTTTCTCACGATAGTTTATTTCTAAAGTTTACATTTTTTATAAATACAGAAATATTCGATTTGACAGCTGCGCTATTGCGAAATATTGCAAATATTTGAATGTGTTTTTCGACTTGTGTGAAAAATATCTTTTTTTTTCACCAGGGTCGATTTACAAAATACTATTAGTCAGGGGGAAAAACGGGAATATTCATTTGAACCCCTCAAAAAAACTAGTTGTTGAGATTATTGCATTTTTGGGTACTTTAGCATCCCTAGAAACAGATTCCGGATGATGACATCACATTCGCCTGGAGTATTTTTTTTAATTAGCATAAATTCAAGATGGCCGCCAACGATTCCGTCAAAACAATGAATTGGCATATCTCTGTAAATACGAGGTCGATTTTGACGATCTTAGGCGCTATATTATGAGATTTGATGATGCTGAACGCATTTATTGGGTCATTTTAATGCATAGAAATTAATTGAAGGTCAAAATATTTAATTTCAAGGTCATATCAGGCCTAGATAAAATTAGAAAGCGCTTAAGTAGTGTCTCTTATCTATTTGATTTCAAGAGCAGAGATTGTAATTCTGGACACACCATATTTTCATAAGTAAACAAACAAGAAGATAGATGAGTGACCAGGAAATATATTTAATGCAACATTGAACAAAAATTGCACTTAATACTGTTATAGTGGTAAAAATTAAGACTCCACTTGATGCAACCTCTTTGTCCTATATGATTTTTTCTGCCGAATTCCAACTACAGTTCATCATTATCATCATCAACAGGTACTGATTCTTGCGATTTCTTTATGAGCATGTTCATGCACATGTACAACCAATGGTGCTACATTTACAGTGGCCTCCTTTACAACCAGATGCGCACCCACATCGCATCATCTCCAAGACAGCAACTAGGGCAGACATGGTTCCCTCTGGCACAGTCGTGGGCTTCAAATAGGATCCGTCGTGCTCCCAACCATGCGTCAGGGCATCGATAGGGGGCACTGTGCCTTCAAGTGATGCCTTCCAGTGTGCAGCCTGCAGGTGAGCACGTTTGGCATTCTCAGTAAATGCCTCGGTGGTACGTGGCAAACTGCACAACTTCAAAGCAGCACCAATATGAGTCTTTTTTCGCCACATATCCGGGCTTCACTCATGCTAGCACATCTGCTGAGACCTTTGCCATTGCAAGCCAGTATGAATGGCGTAGCTTTCTCGAATACAATAGCTTCATCTGCTTGTGTATCTCCAATAGCATGTAGCGGGAGCCTAGCAGTTCTGGCCACCTAGAGTGCTTTGAACCTTTCAATGCCAAAAGGAGCTGCTGATATGTCTGCCCCTGTAAGGGCATGAAAGGCAAGCAAATCTTGCACAATAGATGTATATACCTTCACACTCTGAATGATGTCGATTACAGCACGATTTTCACTGTGGAGCACATGCAGAGCTGGCCATTTGGCTTCATAGCTGCCACAACGTGAAGGAGTAGAGCGAAGACATCAGTGTCATCGCAGATAACGGACACGACTTCCCCAACCGTGCAACTAGTCATAGGATGTTGCACAATTATTGTATCAGCTTAATCGTGACTTGACGAGAGGTCCCTCCTCTCAATCACTGTGGCACCTACTATTTCAACAGGGACATCTTCGGTACCAGCAACACTGAGGCTGTGCATCTGTCCCGCAGTGGCATGCCTATAAAATTCGGGGTCCATCATGGCACCAGCAAGCATCTTATTAAGCTGCACCTTATTTTTAGTGACGCCGTGGATTGAAGTTTTAGGTGGTAAGGGCATTTCAGCAGTGAAGATGTGTACACGACCTCCACAATTTTTTCCTGACGGAGCATGCGCATGTATGATTTTGAACTGTTGGTGTAATACCTGTCAAAAACCAACACAACATCCCTGCGTAAGGTCATGCTTAACAATTGATTTAAATTTCACGATGAAATCACCCAGAGTACCTGCATTTGATAGCCAAGATATTGTCCAAAGCAAAGCTGAAACGTCATAAATAACAGTGGTTTGTGTCTCAAAGGATCTCCCAGATACATTTACGCGCAAGTCATTATTGGGTGAAATTGCATACTTGCAATGTGTGGTGAAATGGTACCCGGCCAAAATGTGTCAGCAGCAGTCATTTGTAATAATCACCTGCACCCCAAATGGGTTTGGAATATATAAAAACCCAAAAAGTCCTGGTTTTTTTCAGTTTGACCTTGCCAGTGATCTTGAGATGACTTGGGGTGGTACCCCAGTAAAGCACAGCACCAACTCATGTCATCTTTCATACCCATATGTTGTCATGGGGGCTGAAGCTAAATTTTAGTAATTTTGTTGATTCACTACAACGTTGAGAAAGGGGTGTGAAAAGGGGAATACAAAGGGGATAATCACCCCCCCCCCCCACCCAAGGCTGGAATGGCATACAAATCCCTTGCGATGCGTGGTGAAATGGTATCCGACAAAAAATGTATCAACAGCAGTCATTTGTAAAACTCACTTTCACCCCAAATGGGTTTGGAATAGATAAATCCACCAAAAATCATGTTTTATCAGTTTGACCTTCCAGTGACCTTGATATGACCCTGAGGTGACCTTGGGGTGATACCAGTTCATGCAACCTTTCATAACCAATTCGGTATCCATACTTATGTTGTCATGGGGGCTCAAGCTGCGGTAGCACACTGCTACATTTCAGAAATTTTGTTGATTCACTCCAGCTTTGGGAAAGGGGTGTGATAAGGGAAATATCAAGGGGGTAATAACCTTTCAAGGCTGAAATTGCATACAAACCCCTTGCGATGCGTGGTGAAATGGTACGCGACCAATATAATAATGTGTCAGCAGCAGTCATTTGTAATACTCATCTGCACCTCAAATGGGTTTGTAATCGATGAAAAATCCTAAATATTATGTTTTTTGCCAGTTTGACCTTGCAGTGACCTTGAGATGCCCTTAGAGTGATCTTGGAGTGGTACCCCAGTAAAGCACAACACCAGCCTTTGGCAACTTTCTTACCCGATTCTGTATCCATCTGTTGCCATGGTAGCCCAAGCTGAAGTTCCACACTGCTACATTTTAGTTTTCTTTTTCATTCATTCCAGCGTTGGGAAAAGGGTGTGATAAGAGGAATACCAAGGGGTATTTACCCCAGCCAGGCTGAAAATGACCCAAAAACCATCGAGGTGCGTGTCGAAATGGTACCCGAGAAAGAATGTGTGAACAGAAGTCATTTTTAATACTTTCCTGCACCCCACATCAATATTATAATCGATAAAAGTAAAACAAATTACGTTTTTATACCAATTTGACCTTGAAATGACCTTAATCTGACCTAGATGTGACCTTGGATTTGTACCCCGTTAAACCACAACATGATCACATGTCATTATTTGCTCTTAGTCTGGGATCCTGCTGGTGTGCTTAGAAACATCGAGCAGTACAAAATACCCAGCATTTTTTCTCTCCACCTCCCAGGAATTTGGCGGTTGGGGTAGGAGTGGTGCGTGGAGTTCGGCTCTAAAATGGTTGAGATGAGGGCAAAACCCTGTATAACTTGACCTTGACCTGCGAAGTTCCGCCCTGAACCTCTTGTCACTTCTAATAGTCATATAACACATTCATACGCTCCAATAACCAAGCTAGATATAGATAATAACAAATGATGGCTTGTTTGGTCCACACATTGGCTGATCTATCCTATTTTAGCACCATGTGACCTTGAAAATGGTATTTGACCTTGAAAAACTCATCAAATCACAAATTATATCATCTAAATCTATTCTCTGGGTCCCAATTATGGGAAGAAGTGGTATTACATAATGTTCTATGTGGCGTGGTTACAAAGTTGTGTTTCAACCTATGTTAATGGCGGCCATCTTGGATTTATGCTAATAAAAAAAAATACTCCAGGCGAATTTGATGTCATCATCCGGAATCTGTTTCTAGGGATCCTAATGTACACGAAAATGCAATAATCTCAACAACTAGTTTTTTTAAGGGGTCTAACGAGCATTCTCCTTGACTATATTATCCTAGCTTAGCATAGCTTATCATAGTTGTATCTGGCATATTATTTTTATGTACCACTGCGACCTACGGTTTTCACGGTACCATTTTGCATGTGTGTGACTCAGTGAAAACGTTTTATGTCTCATATAGGCCTTCAGTTTTCACTTCAATCAATACATACCTTTTGTGAATTTGTGAACAGCACTTGGGTGAAACTTCAACGACGCATATTTTTTCAACTAATCTGCAACCCCCGTTTCTCGCACCATGCGACATAGCATGAACATTTTCTACAGTCTACAATTCTAAGCTTCAGCATATTACAGACATTTTTCATCTGATTTTCACGGCAACGCACAGCCTACCCGCGCACGGCACGTCACTGACATAGGACACGGAGAGTGGCGACCGCGTGCCCTGGCCAAAGGCCTGGGGTGTGCACCAGCAATACATGCAATATAGAAACCTGCCACCGACACGGTGGAGGTAGACGTCCGTCACTTCGGCGGAGTGCTGAAAATATTATTAACGGCGGCCAATTACGGTTTGGCATTGTTCACATATGACATTTTTATACTCGCTCAGGCCTGCACAGCTAGCCAAATGGGTCGAAGAGTGTTTCATTGTTTAAATGACTTTATCATATAAACGATTTTAATTTGATATGAACTATGTAACATAACCTGATTTGACAGGTTTAATAATGCTGACAGTTTTGGGATCGAATCAGCATTTGTGATGTGGGCCGATCTTTCAGCGTGAACGTAATAGGTACACGCGTCATGCGGCGCTGCTCAAATACGGTCCTGTCTACAGCACAGCACACAGTGTATGCAGTATAAACCTATGCACAACGCATTTAACAGCACAGCCGACATACTTTATAAATGTGATTGTCTGCTTCAGCCGACACGGCTGGCAATCAGCATCAGCAGTACATTTACTGGTACGGCACAGTATAACCAGATCAGCATCGACTTCAGAACATTCTACGATGTCAGCAGTCATTTTATTATACCTACATGCATCAGCCTTACAGAACATAATAATTTCATATCCTGCATATTTTCTCAGATCACTTATTATTCAACTCCATATTGAATGTTTTATTAATAGTGAATTTTTTATTAATTCCAGATTGAATATTTCCGTACTTGATATCGCCTCCGATTTTTTCGATACATCGCTAACGATTTTTTACGACGATGCATAGGTCTGTTTCTATTCACCGCACGTTCGGTGATCTGACGCAGACATGTGCGTTTTTTAACTTTAATGTTTTTAATGTTTTGCCAACGCAAGAGGGCGACTTTTGCGTTTGGCGCGCCAGCAACTAGCTGGTCATGTCCCACACGTGACATTTCGTGGAACAACTAGTTCCACTGCGCATCGAACGAAACATGTAATCATGTCTTTTTGCGACCAAATCGCAGAAGTATTTTAAAACCTGTGGTAGGGCACGCGCCCAAGACAGGTACGAGCATACAGCGTACTACGCTAAATAAACCGCAGCGATCGACGGCTACCAGGACATCTAGTAGGAATCCACAGGATCCACCTAGACCTGGTAGTGCGGACACTCCGAGTCCAACGGGACGAGAGTTAAAACCAAAAAGTCGACGGCAGTCAGAAGCAGTCAAAAATCGGCCACAGTCCCAAAGCAAATAGATGTTAAAGTCAACTTGTCTAACAGAGACAATACTTATGTAGCGCCGCATTCGCGAGCCCCCACCGTGTCCCGCGCTAACGGGAACGGCGGTGGTTTACGAACGTATTCCCGCATGCCTTTACATCTACGGGGTAAAACCCCGGGTGCTGCTGACGCCGTAATCGACTCGACAAAAAGCAAACATGTGAATATCGCTAATCGCGAAAAAATCTCGACCGATCAAACAGTGCGAAAAACGGACAACGGACAAATAATCCAGACTCTCGCCCGATTCGTGCAGATGGTTCACGCCATAGTTGCGCCTTACGACATCTATGGCGGGCCCAGCCGCATACCTCGTAATAACAATGTTGTTAAATTGTAAATGAATATGCCAGGCCTGGCAGCATTGTGTACAGATATATAAATGTAAAGACATTTTTTTTTAGCAAGCTCATTGCTAAATAGCTAATAGAAATTATGTTAATTAAATGAATGGGTTGATCGCAGCTTGCAGCAAATGAATCATACATAAAGGACAGTTGGTGTTAAGAGGATAGGACAATTCACGTATAATGCTGCGCTTTCAGCCACCCACGCTGTAACCACACTCGCTATATTTTTTTTTTTAAAAACTATGCTTAGTTATAAGAGGTTACATATTTTACAACCCCGCTACTTGCACGAAGCAGTCTCCTACACGTCAGTTTGGTCCTACGTTATCACTCACCCAGGGGTAATGTAGGATCCTGACATCGCTCAGTTAATGTGGCGTTTATCCCCAGCCTCCTGGACGTGGGGGGATGACCGCCTCGTTTCCATACCGTGGTGACGTGCGCACATAAAGCAATGTGTGCGGCCTTGGTATTTTTCCCGCACTTCAGGCGTTACACTCGGCGACTACGGACGTGCCGTAGCTCGCTCTCGCTAAGTCAATAGAGACGTGCCGTGCGCGGAGGGTTGTGCTTTGCTGTTATCGCATGTTAATCAAATAAACATGACAAGAGAGAAGAGAGTTTTCTGACTTGTTTGAAACCGTCGACCCGACGGAGGAGGAGGAAGTTTGAGTTTTAATGGTGAAATTGGACGGAGTCCCTCGTCGGCCGTTGTGACCCCATAATGGAACTCCCGGCGTAGGCCCATCTTCCCATAGACACATGGCAGGCTGCGTGTTCACATCTGTGTCACATTTTATATTTTCGTGTCCTGCAGGTCTGAGTTGCCCGTCGCTACCTATGTAACCTGGATCACGAGGTTGCCCTGGACTCACTACCCTCTGGGGGCAACCCGCCTCCCAACACAGGGACGTTGACCATCGTCGTCGTGATGCCGCTGTGATGTCTAGTGTATGACTATGAACACCATGGCTGTGAGCCGCGTTTGGCATAATGGCCAAGATTTTATCCAGACTGTGTATTGAAATATCACCATGTATATATGTGAATAAATATGTTTTATTGTAATCTGTGTTGTTTTGTGAGGTTGGCACGGGTCATCAGGTTCAGAATAAACATGATGAATCGACCAATATTTAAATGTAACAAATCCTTGGTTTACAACAATCTACAGTCTTTAAATTTCAATTTGAATATTGTTTGTGGTTGCTTCATCGTTCCTAATTCTTTCAGCAGATTTTATAGTAATTCTAATTAATCATTTATATTTCTTTTACAAAAAACACTTTCTTGTTCTTTGGATTTAATACTTTATATCCCATTGACACAATTATCTATAAAACTAACATAGTAGCCTATAGCTACTGCTGAAATGAGTAAATTTTCATATTTACAATATTATAGTCAGGAAGTCAATATGCCACTTTATCGTGTTTGATTACCCGGTATGACTGGGCCGCCTAACTCATTACTTCGCTGTAGGCCTATAGTCACACTGACCGCCATTTTGTTTCGCGTCACCTACCAAAAAACTCGAATGCCATGAAACTTCTGATCGTATTAGAACTATTACATTTAAAAATGGAGGTCACTGTGTCAGAGTTGCCTTGCGATGTCATCAGGGTAGTGTTTGATATCATATTCTAATAAAATAGGAATATTACAATAGTTTTGTAGCAGATTGGCTGCAGGGCTGAATCCAAGGGGGGATGTCTGTAACCCCTGCGTATATCCCCAAAATGCCCTGTTTTTTAAATTATTGGGGAGGGGGGGCTTGCCTCCAGTCAGTTCCCCCCCCCCCCCCATGACCGGATGGTCGATCTGTAACCCCCCTTTCTTCGAAATGGATACGTGATTAATTCAATCGCACTCTAGGAAGAAATAGGAAGATATGCCACCAAACTAACAATGGATGCCCTGATGGCCGCATTTTTAGACCCTCATGTCATTCAAACCCGCATATAAAATCAGAATCTTATCTCAGCGCTCTCAAACTATACTCACATCTCCAGATGTTACTATTTTTCATTGTAACTATATTTATCAAAGCTTGACATATTATAGATGGTCTGTATTACACTATTACTGTATGTTGAACAGGCTAAAGCCGATTTTTTTCTTGGATTCCGAGTACAAGCATGTCATTCTTCTAATAAAGTATTACATGTGATTTAAAGTTGTAGCTAATTATATCACGTTACTCGGATAGAAAGATACATAATCAAATTTAAGGAGCCTTGAATAACATACTGATTGCCAGGGTGGTAGATAAATACATGGATTTAATAAAAACAATAACATTTTAGACAACGGTGCCGTTAGAATAATTCTGAATTCTTAAAGCGCTAATCGTGACTATAGTCGTTTTATTAATTGAGTTGGCAAGCTGACATTGCTCTGACTTTTACAGTTTCAAATGAACAGCTGATGAATAAAACATACTGACAGATATGTCATATTTCTAATATGTCATATCTCTGATTATTGTGACGTTGCTACTGTTGTTCTATTTGTGTAATAGTTGAACACTCAGTCAGGAGGTGGCATGACTGGAAATCTGTCTTAAACAACTGGAAGGCGAAAGGCGAGAACATGTCCGACCGTTCGGCTGAACGTTCAGACTAGAGACTGGAACTGCTGAGAGGATTCTTCAAGCACAAATCTTTATTACTTGAGACAGTTCAATATTTATTACATACATTTGTCGGCAACAATGAAGTTGGTGAAGTGAAAGTTGGCAGGTCTGATAACAAGGTTGATAGAACCAATTAGAAACTCATATAATTAATAAAACGTTTCAACTCAACAAAAGCATCAACTTAGCTTAAATACATTGTCGCTTCTAATCAAAATACCCGAAAGTACCCACGTGACTGCAAGTCCATATATGGAATCAGACGTCACAGAAGTAATTATACTTATGAGCCATAATTCCGATAGACTATGACGTCACAGATATTAATTAGAATATTAGGTAGGAATATAGTCAGGTGTGTTAATAAAATGGTTATCATAGATCTCAAAAACACCTAGATTGGATTTAGATTAACTCAATATGATAATCCAGATAGACAACCACCGAATACTTACTAGAATGAAATGCAAGTAACTTACAAAAGTGACCATCCCAATAACTGCATATATGACTGATAAATAAGGGTTTTGTTTGCTTTGTATACTGAGCACAACTTCCTACTTTGGAAGACTAACGGCTGAGGGTGCTATCGCACCACATTGTGGATTTTCTGTGGTCTCGCTGAATGGAAACTGCGCCTACGTCCATTTAGGTTCTTTTACGTCCAATTCAGTCAGACGAGCCATCTGATTTACATGGTTCTCTGAGCCCCACGACACGACATCGCTGCACACAACATGTCCTAGTGTATACAGCACCTGGCAGTCCCAGGCGGTCACCTGTCCAATTATGAACCGGGCGCGACGTTGCTTAACTTCAGCGATAGAGCCAACACCGATGAGTGAGCGCCGTATTCCGTATAAGGGTTGACTATAAGTGTGCAGACTAGATTTAAACCATTAATTAATTAACATTAATATTAGGCCCTATGCATATTATTACTAGTTTAATTCATCTGGCTTCATTTACTACAATGTAACTTCTGTTTCTTTGTTACAATATTATATAATATGCTAATTGTTAACTAGACTGCGAAGTAGAAAGGAAATGTAGAGTACGGTAAGTTGTAATTTAATATTAGAGTTATCATGTTTATGTTAAATGTTATGTCAATATGCCTACATGATATAATCAGATCGTAGACTTGTCACAATTATCTGACATGTCGGTTCATTAACCCACTAACAATATTTATTAATAGAGAAATACAGTGTATATTTGCCTGACTAAGGGCGAGTATGTGTGTATACAAAATAATAAAACTAAGTGTGGCCGTAATTGTTCAGTGACCTACATAGGTCGGACAGTCAATAACGAATCGTTTTGAGCGTGCATGGTCGATAAACTAATACAAAAATAAGCTTGGCCTTGGCCTATTCCAAGTTTTATTATTTTGCCACAGTTAGAAACCGTGAATATCACATCAAATAGCATGAAAGGGTTATGTCAAATAATAATTCAATAATGAATCCATACCAAGTTGCTGCTTCTCCTGCTGTGTCCATATCTACCATTAAATGGAAAATGACATGATGTGGACTAAAATTCATTCAAGAGTGTGTACAACTGTTGCGGTCTGGGATTAACCAGCGGTCTAGATGGAGTGGTTGCAACTGTTGGTTTCGTCACTCGCGAAGTACTCTCACTAGTACGAAGCGCCAGCATGTATTCGTAAGAGAGCTCATTAGAGTAAGTCTGGGACAGTGTCGTGATTTTGGAGCTAAATCTTCAACATTTCCCTTTGATGCAGATCATCAATAATATGTCAGGCTGTGATGAATATAGTACAATGAAAAATAGTAATATGTGAAGAGGGGCAGTATAGTTTTAGAACGCCGAGGTGAGATTCTGATTTTATTTGCAGGTTTGAATGACATATGGGGTTCTGAAAATGTGGCCATCAGGGCGTCCGTTGCTGGTTTGGTAGCATGCCTTCCTATTTTTCAGGTGTCTTTCTTTTAGTCTGGAACTGTTCATATATGGCCTGCTGGTAACTATTCTATATGTTTTTCTTTTCTTAAATTAAAGTTTCTCATAGACATCTGGCTTTGAAATTAAAATATTACGGCATTGAGGGGAAGATACTTGACTGCATCAACTCTTTCCTGCACAACAGGATGGAAAGAGTTGTACTAAAGGGCTCAATATCAGAAAATGTTTTGGTTACGTCTGGGGTACCTCAAGGCTCGGTCCTAGGACCCGTTCTATTCCTTATTTATATCAATGACCTACCAAATTCCCTTACTTTTAAAGTGCGACTTTTTGCTGACGACGCCATCGTTTATTCAGAAATAAATTCCATTTCAGACTCTCAAATCCTCTGGGAAAAAACTCGGTTAATGGAGTTTAATCCAATCAAGTGTGTGAAGTCTTTTCGGTGACCAGGAAACGTAATCCAGTAGCTTACAGCTATTCACTGCACAATGAATCATTACGAAGGGTAAGCTCAACCAAATACCTTGGAGTTACCATCAGCTCTAGCTGATCTAAATTGGAACAGACATATTTCAAACATAACAGGCAGGGCAAACCAGGCGCTGTGACTTGCAAAGCGAAACATAAATACCAGGTCACAGAAAATCATACAAGGCAAAATAGCAAACAAGGCTCTAGTGCGTCCCCATCTGAAATATTGTGCCAGTGTGTGAGACCCACATACCCAGTGTACTGTTCAGAGACTTGAGATAGTCCAGAGGCGAGCTGCGAGATATGTTATGAGGCGCTATCACAACACCAGTAGTATTACTCATATGCTGGATCATATCCAGTGGCCTTTGCTATCCCAGGGCAGGAGTTGCCTTAATCGCCTTGTCTTTTTATACAAAAATGTAAACAAAAAACCACCAGTCACTAAACAAATACGAGGATTCACCCATATGCTTTCTTGCCTTTCCTATGTAGCACAAATTCCTCCAGGAACAGTTTTTTCCCAGCAACAGCATGTCAATGGAACACTCTGCCTGACCATATAGTTGCATCATCATCCCTCAATATATTCAAGGCCGCAGTCACTCAGCATGTTTGCAGTCTACTATCACTAACATTGTAAATGCTACATCATTTTATTCTGCACCTTTCTAGTTCCTTTCTTCTCTTTTTTGTTTACAGGACTGGAAAATAATTTGTTCGCGTTCGTTCATTTTTAGGCTACCCAGCACCCTTTTAACTTTGCTGCTCAAAGCCATAGTCATTTATAAATAAATGGTCACAGATCATGCAGATACACTTTATGTAGACTACGTCTCCAAACCAGGCCTAGATATCGGGATATATACTTTTTTCATAAATTTACCGCTGCGCATCACACAAACCCTGGTCCATTTGTCTTCGCGCTGGAAGTTGTGACCAGTATAAGAAAAAGAAGAGAGGGGAAAGGGTCATATATATATACTCATTAATACTGTAAAGTGTACATTGTAGGGAGCCGAACGTGTAGGGAGTCGAAACTGTAAGAGCCGAGCGCATAGGTGGCCGAACGTGGAGGGTGGCGAGCGTGCAGGAGGGCGAACCGGCAGGGTCCGAAATAACCGGTTACCATTTGGGTGGATCTAATATCTTGATTTGCTTTTTAGATCGGCCTACTTCCAATTGTTTTTCTAGATCTAATTTAAAATTCGATTCTTTTATAGATATTAAAATAATTCTTGTAATTGCTAATGAAAAATATGGTACATGTGCACATGGTATTTTTTCAGACGGAACGTGTAAATCTACATTATTATTGTTTCCGAAACAGTTCATTACGTCATTTCCTGCTTCGTGAAGAAAGGGAGAAGTTCTCCTGTCAAAACTATTTTAGACTACTTGTTGTTTTGCGACTTCCAATTTGCTGATAGTCTAGTCCAAATTAGGGTGTTCAGATGACGTGTAACCACTTAAAAGCGTAGTATGTTTTACGAATGTTGTGTTTATTGAAAAAATGACTATATCTTGTCATTCTTAAAATTTGATCAATTCACATGATTTCTCGCACTCTGGCATCTCTGCTCTGCTCTGCCAGTCTCTGACAGTGATTGGCCTGCTTGTGTACAAGTCCGGATAATCTCGCACTCTGTGCCACGCGCTGGCATACCACACCTGTATTAATTTATGTAACATCTATCCAAAACAAAGTAGATCTAGACTAGTTCGTTACTGCCACTATGGTGATTTTTCCGGAAGCTCAATTGTATTTGCCCACAAAAGATGTAAAATAAATATTGTAATTAAAATATTTTAGTGGAGTTTCAAAATGTAGGCCTAGACTACTGTTTATTTTAACGTCACAGCACCTGTGTCTCAGCGTAGGAATATCCAATTCATATTTTGTATTTATTGTGCGAGAAAATGCATAAAGGTCACTCGTATCGTGCGAGTGTGGAGAATATGGCACTGGTTCAGTCCACCAGGCTTCGTCCTGCGAACTCTGCCTGGTGAACTGAACCAGTGCCATAATCTCCACACTCACACTCTCTCGTGACCTTTATCCATATTAACTAATTTCTAATTCTAGCAATTCGTAGGCCTAACGTTACCAATTCTATACCCGCTGTCAGATTAACTTGTACGTTATCGCAGGTTTTTCGCCGATATCTCAGTCAATTCTCAACCGATTTTGATGAAATTTGCAAGGAATATTTTCTAGTCACGCGGCGACTACCGTGAAATTTTCATAAAAAAATATAATGTAACGTTAGTTCAAAAGTTAGACAATTTGACATGTAGACCCTAGTAAATTTAAAATTACGACGTCCCTCTATAAACCCGTTAAACTGGTTAAATTAAAGTTTGTTTTCAGCCCTGAATTGCATTACATGCCAGATGGTCTAACTTTTAAGCTATACAATATTTTCCGATGAAAATTTCACGGTAGTCGCCGAGTGACTCTCAAATAGTCCATACAAAATTTCATGAAAATCAGTTGAGAATTGACTGAGAAGTCGGCGAAAAACATGCGATACAAGTTAATATGACGGCGGGTGTACACACATAAATGTCGCTCAGGTAAACCCCCGCTGCATCTCTGTAAGCAGGCGCCATGTTTCAGCAGAAACTTCATTTCAGGCAGTTTTGTTGTTATACCAACTGTAAGCTTATAAACACGCTTGTGTTTCTTAGATATATATGGCAAATATAAAAGTCCACTACTCCGCCACGTATGAGTTTCCTATTCATAGAGAAATAGAAAAACATTAAGGGATTACTTTCTCTACCTACGCGCTGCTGTGAGAAGGTTTATGTTATTGCTTTCTGACATAATTTTCAATTGGGTTCAAACCACTGGCAAATAAAAATTACTGAATGACATGCGAATTATCAGAGCTCCAGATAATTTTTTGATTTGAGGAGTATTTTACTCATTGAAATTTGTGATGAGGAGTGAAAAAATAAACAAGGAGTATTTTTATTCATACAACAACATGAAAGCTTCATTGATCATTTTTTTCTTACACTCAGGTCACATAGTTCTGCTGATTGCTCGCGTACAAAATGCAACAATCGTTTCATCTTGTCTGTTTCTTTTACTTTGATGGGTATTTAAATAGTTTTTTTATGAGTAATATTACTCCTCAGACTTTCTATCAATGAGTATTTGCTGTTTTTACATGCGTATTTTACGCATATACGCATGTTATCTGGAGCTCTGAATTATGATGGCTCAATTTATCCATATAACTGACAGGAGTAGATAGCGTTTACCTGCAGCAAACTATAAGATTAAACGAAATAGTGGAAAAATGATTAATAATCAGTTCAGGCGAACATCTAAATAGTTCCGTTGGGAGACTGCCTATTTCTCCCTGGTCAGAACCCTGGTTAGAATATTCTTCAGCTGTTTGGGACCCCTCTAGACAAAAAGACATTGATAAATTAGAAATAATTCAAAGAGCAGCAGCAAGATTTGTCACCCAAAATTATAGACAAACAGCCAGTGTGACATCTCTCATTCAGAACTTGGGCTGGACTGACTTGAAAACAAGACGAAAAAATTCTAGGCTTTTATGTATGTTCAAAATTTTAAATGAGTTAGTTGAAATTCCTATCAATGACCGTTTAATCCCAGCAGATAGAAGAACACGTGGTGGGCACAATCAGGCTTATAACCACATCAGAGCTAACACCACACTGGGACAAAATTCTTTTTGGCATCGAACTATCCCTGATTGGAATTCTCTTCCGGCAGCTGCCATATAGTCAGTGATTCGCTAGTCAATGTCTTTGTCCAGACACATGAGGCCTTTGGGCCGAGTTATTCTTGATGTTGATGGATAGAGCATATGGCCGAGGGGTCCTTCCATCTATTGATGGCTATTTTTCTGTCAAGACAAGACCTGGCAGTGTCACCATGGAAGTTACAACTGAGACTAGAAATTCAAGTTCAATGCAGACTGCTAAATATCTTTTAGTAACGTTTTCATATAATTCTGTTAGTGATATGTATGAATGATATAATCTCATAGTAAAGTATCCCATATCTGCAAAAAATGATGTTCAATACATGCCACCCCTTGCCATGCTAACTTGATAACTGTGGGGTATAATTTTCTGCTCATGGTAGTCTAGCCATTCATTTAAAAATTATATGCATAGTGGAAAATCTAATATTTTGATGTGATGTGGGCCTACCTAGCCTCTACCTAGGCAATGAAGTTACGCCTAAAACACATACTGTGTAACAATAGACCCGTGCTGGGTTGGACAACATCAGATGCAATAGGCCTACACCTCTGGAATTGGAGATTTAATTCAGCTCTATGATAAATAGCCCAATTTAAGTTGTTGCCTGTCCAACATGACAAACTTAAAATTGGGACATTTCCAACCTCAGTCAAGGTGAAGCTGTGACAAGAGGATGAGCATCATTTAATTATCCATTGATATCAGTGTTGATGTAGATCAAATAAGCACACAACATTCCTCGTTCATTTACTGTTGTCGCCGTTGCATGGTGTGTGTTGCGATCAACAGTAAAACATCACAATTTTATCAAAATCACAGATTTGATACGGATATAAGGGCATGCCGTTATGCCGAGCGAATATGCCATTCTGAATGACACACCCTTATAAGTGAACAATTTGTTGTATTTCCCTTTGCCCCAGCTACATATGAGGCCATTGGCCCTAGTTATCACATTTATGTTGTATTTTGCTCGCACAACAAGCACATGTAGGCCTACTTATATAACAATATTACAGTGTGAATTAGATATATATATTTTTTCTAGGTTTCAACATTGCTTGGAGGGGGGTGGGGCGACTGCTCCAACCATATTCGAAGTTCCGTCATATTTGTTGGGAACAGATGGTGACGGAACATCGAGGTCTCTCTGTACATGGTTGCAAGATAATTAGAGCCATTTTATTTACGCTGCTTAAGCTATTTTGGCTCTCATTTAAGTTTGAATTATATTTATATCCGAGGTTGTAATTTCCTGATTATTTAAACTAAACATAAATCTAAAATTACCTGGGATCTCCGGGGATCATTGGCGGCGCAGCCATTGACCTTAACGTCCGACTGGCCGCCCGAGAGGTTAAAAAGGCCCAGGTCAGATAAACTGTCCACATTGGCTGCCCAATGGTCGGGTAAAGTTTTCATAGTTTTAGCACTTCGTCCCACTTCCAGGTCCTGTTAAAAGTCACCAGGACAGACAAAAATCACAGTTTACCTGCCCTGTTGTTTATTATACAAAAATCCTAATGTCAATGGCTGGGGGCGGTTACGCAATGCTTGGCGACGTCACTAGCAGTAACAGTGGCTAGTTGAGCGTGTCGCACCATTTCTAGCCTACGGGCTTGGTAGTTATCATATGAATAATATAACATCAGTGATATGATGTTTTATTACACGATTTGGAAAAACATTATATTAGTGTTGTAGTGAATTGCGTGATATAAAAAATTGCACAGACATCATGTTTGTGTTGTAATGTTTTATTACACGTTTTAAATAGAAAAATGTGAGGGAATATCTTGCTCGTGTTGTGATGTTTTATTGTCCGATTTAAAAAGACTATTATTTCCTGTTATAATGCTTTATCACACGATTTGAATAAACGTGTATTTTGTTAAATAATTAATAAATTATATTAGCGTAATAGATTGAAAGGTGTTGTATAAATATATGTATATGCTGACATGGATCACTGTCATGCATTATTGATAGTTAACCAACAGGGTTGATTGACAGGCATTTTCAAACTCTGATTGGTCAGTGTGATTGAAAGGTTTCTTATGATCTTGCGTCGAGAGTGATATTTCCCGAGATTTGACAAGCACACATTAGCCCCGCCCGACAATCGGACGGGGCTAATTTCGAACCTTGACCACTCTGTAAGAAACAAAGTAAAACTGAGCCTGGAAACTACAGACCTGTTTCCATTGAAAGTGTTACTTACAAGCTGGACCACTATAAAATTTTTTTTATATAAATTGTAATCACGTTTTAGACCTCCTTCTCTCATGGATTATATACATTCAGAAATAGATTTTGGAAATTATATCGGCATGGTGATGATTGACCTGCAGAGAGCATTCGACACCGTAGACCATTCTATTCTTGAAAAAACCCTAAAAGCTATAGGTTAATTTATGGAAATGCAATCGCTTGGTTTGTTGCATACCTGACAAATAGGATGCAGGTTACTGATTTAAGTGGATTTTTTTCTGACCCCATGGTTGTTCCTTGTAGAAGTCCACAGGATCAATCCTTGGGCATCTGTCTCCTGCAAACTAATACTCTTTGCTGACGACTCTGCCCTGTTATTATCAGGAAAACACATAAAAACCATTGAAAATGTTTCGGGGGACAACTTGTTGTCTCTAGCAACTGGCTGATAGACAACAATGTCTCTCACCTAGATAAAAGAGAATCTTTTCTATTTGGAACAAAACATATATGCTGTCAAAGCATTCCAAATTAGCTATTTCTTGTGAAAATAATGTAATTACATCAAAGAATGTAATAAGGTATCTCGGGGTACATCTAGAGCAAACACTTAGTACGAAAACTAGAAAAGTCTTAAATTTTCACTTTTCTTTCTTGTGCGAAAACATGGTTTGAAGTGTCATTTTTTTTAGGATGACACCCAGCTCCACATTGCTCTAGAGCCTGATGCATGCTCTCTAAATTCAACTCTAGAACGAATCCAGCGTTGGCGCTTGCCGCTTGCTATCTCACCAAATGCGAAGATATTTGCCATGTGGCGAAGGATTTGTGATATCTATTAGCCACAGGGGCAAAGACAAAAGGGAGATGTCCCCACATTACTTATGAAGAGCCGTTTTCGCGGTAAAACCTGCAGGAAAAATGACTGCATTATGTACCATCATTTTTTTCTGACATAAACATGGCTTCATTTGATTTTAGAAATTCTTAATCGATCTTGTTGGCATCTTTCAATTTTGCATATTTATAAATATAGCAATAATAGCCTATATTATTGACTGTATTCCCCACAAACTGTTTGTTTACATTCTCACCAAAAAACAAAATGTCCGATGACCACGGCGTATTCCTGTGATCTGTCCTCTTGATTATATGATGTGGTTTTACACACTGATCATGTGATGTTTATGATGTCACTGTATCACAACCTTTATGAATTATTTTGTTGCTGCATCCAATAATTTGTGTTTTACATTGGACCATTGTAATGGATTAATCGCTTACCTGTCACTGTCAGTGACCTATTAACCTCAGCAGACGAACTAACTGGTGGTGGACATAAGCAATCACTCAAATACATTATCTACACCACCCTGGGACAACATTCCCTTTTGTACAAAACTGAGTGATTAATCTGGTGCTCATCATATTTCTTTTGCCTGATAGTGATACTTTTTTCTTTAGGGGTGGGGGGGGGGGGATTCTATTTACATGGCCCTCCAAAGTAGGGTAATTATAGAGGAACTTTTTTTTAAATTAAACCTAAAAAACTACCAAATTGCCCTAGATAACTCTGTGGATGGATGTTCTAGAAAAAAACACTTTTTTTTTTCAAAATTGTCATAAAAAATTTAGAGTCAGGGATTCAAATGGTGGGTGGAGCAAAAATGTTGGCGGACAGTTGGAAATGAAGGGCATGGTTATCCGCTGGACAACTTTTATTTCAAACCTAATTTTGAATGTCGCAACCGTCCTAAACTAGCTGTTAATAATGCTTAAATTTCTGGGGCTATGGTGTAATATTTTTCAAATCATGTGAATTGATATATAGAATGACCCAAATAGATGTATAACAGTATACAAAATTACATTTCTAACAATATAAATAACAGTATGCTAAATTAATTAATACGTTGTACTTATCAGCCTTATAAAACCATAGCTTGTTTCACTAATAATGCTTCATAAAATGTACATAAAGCACTATCTTCTCCAACATAACTATTTTGATAAAAAAACTAATTCTATCATGCTGTCAGAATAGACAGAAGAAAAGAAGAAAATAGGATTAAAATATAAAGTTGAACTGATTATGATACCTATGGTCTTTAAACTGTTTCAGTTGATGTTGAAATAAAAGAACACTTTTTGCAACAGTGAAATAGCTACCTGCCAACATGAGGAAGAAAGATTCTGATTCGTTCTCAACCACATCAGGAACATCCAAAAATTCTGGAGAGAAAGGGAAGAAGACTCCTCGTTTTTCTTTAAGAAATTTATTTTATCGCCGACACTCCTCTAGAAAATCATCAAGATCTTTAAGTTCTAATTCAAATGCAGAAGCTGAGGTGCGTTCAGTTCAGAGTCTTCAGGTTCCACCATCAATAGAGAAAGAAGCCTCATCCAGCGGTTTATCATTTGAAGAAGCTGGTGCTGGATCCAGGCTGTCCAGAGATTCTTCAGAATGTCCTCTATGTCTGGTAATGCAACCGAAAGAAAACTTTCCATCAGTGATGACATGTCATCACCGCTCATGCAGGGACTGTTTAAAGCAATATTTGAGGATTGAAATCACAGAAAGTCGTATAAATATTGCCTGTCCAGAGTGTGCTGAAAAATTCCACCCAAATGACATTGAAGCGATTTTGGGTGAGCCACAACTGCTGAAGAAATATGAAATGTTCATGTTACGTAGAGTTTTGGTGCTTGATCCTGATGCCAGGTGGTGTCCAGCACCAGACTGCAGGTTAGTTTGTTCTTTTACCATTTGCAATCTTTTTTCTCACAAAATGCATCAAAACTGTAAATTTTGTCAAATTATCACTAGAGGCCAAAATAAAAATAAGCTTGTTTCGGATTTCCCGGCCGGTTTGGTACAAATGCTGCCGGTGAGAAACTGTTTTTTTAAATTTTTTCTCAAACAAATATTTTTGCATGTTAAGCGACTGACGGAGTATTTTCTGAAAATAGTCCGGCAGTCAGTTAACATCCAGTGCTGAGGTTTCATCGAAAACTTAAATTCTTCTAGCAGTCTTGATGAAATTTAAAGAATGGGAGTTTTAGAGATTGAACGCAACATTACATATTATTGTTGGTTATGTTTTGGACTGGCAAGGGATAAAAAACCCTCTTCCTCATGACTTTATTAACCACTGCGAAATCACTGAGTTATCAGTGAGTGTCACAGCAGTGGCGGATCCAGGATCTAAAGAAAAGGGGGGGCCTGGGGTTTTGGGGGCTTGCCCCCAAGATTTTTTGTCAAATTTCAGCCAATTTAAGGGTCTTTAAAAGTATTTCGTGAAAAAAAGGGGGGCGCCGCACCCCCCCCCCCCTTGATCCGCCACTTCAGTAACAGTCACCTGAAGTAGAGAGAGACACTGGTGACACGAGTGAACTGTGGTGGTTGCTGGATGATATCAGAAGAGAAAGTCAGGTGCCGGTATTAGCTGAGTGAACCCTAGCACCCGAAGGGTGCTGAGAGTGGGATTAAGGCATTCGAAGCTTGTATGAAAGCTTTCTCTTAGCCTATCCAAATATTTCATTAGTATATAATACTCATTAGAAAATGTCTGGTTGGCAAGGGAGGCAAGGAACCTGGAAACAGAAGCATTTTAGAATTTAATTAATTTTGATGCGCCCTCGGCGAACAGAGGGTCGCGGTGGTCTAAATGAGGTGTTGAATCAGCCGGTAGCTACCCTATATCTCGTGTCTTAACTCTTGAAATCTGGATGGAAAAGGCCGATAAAGTGTTAGTTTTGACAGATCCTTTAAATGAACATTTGAGACATTTCTTTTATTGAACCTATGCCTCTCGTGTACACTTAAGTTCACTTAGTATGTTTGACATACTTAAAATTGCGTTCTGAATTTTGGATCAAATGTGATCAATTTACCTCGTGTTGTTTGCCTGACTGTCTGTGTGCCATCGCCATACTCCCGCATACCCTGAGAAAGAACGTCAGAGTTATGGAATTTCATTGAATTTGGGTGGAATGGTCTAAAGGTGTCTAAAGTTGATAATTTGAGAAATAGAAAATTCCTAGAAGCGTGTCATCTTAATTGTGAAATTAAGAAAGTTCGCTTGTTCTCTTTTCAGAGCCACCAGGGGATTTAAACCCTTGCTTCCACTCACCATGACAGTCCTCGCGGAGGGTGACAATTATGTTGATTATCACCCCCTGCGGTGACATGTGGTGAGTGACAACAGACTGTGACGTCTGTTGTTATCGTGACGCGGTGGCTGACCAACGCCGTAGGTGTTGGCCCGTCAACGCGTCAACGCTGTTATCACACTCACGAGTGCTTGTCAGCGCCGCTAGCGTCGCGCCAATGCCGGCTCAGCGTTGTTAGCTCTGGACCGACATTGGCACCGCGGTAGCCACACTGTGAAAGCACTTCGGTGTTTCTGTCACTCACGCATGCTGCCAGCGCTGCCAGTGTTGCGTCAATGTCGGCCCAACGCTGTTGACGCCGGACCGGCATTGACACAACTCTAGCCGCATTCACACAGCAGTCTCAATTTTCATCATAAATTTCGGCATATTCTGATAGTAATTTGTCCAAATGTGTTTTATGCCCTCTTTTAATTCTTGAAGCTCTTAATTCATTTTGAAGTTTGAAAAGATCTGAATGCTCTTTGAGCGAATCTATAAATTTGTACGTTAAAATTTGGAATCGATCTTTGATCAGATCGATCTTAGCAATTTTATGAATATCTTCAGTGTGCGAAAGTGGATCCAATTTGTAGGCTATTCTGATGGCCTTATTTTGAATGAGAGAGACACTGGTGACACGAGTGAACTGTGGTGGTTGCTGGATGATATCAGAAGAGAAAGTCAGGTGCCGGTATTAGGCCTACCCTATTACCTTATATAGGCTACGTTATAACACGATGATTGTCTCAGGGAAGCTGTCAGGCCTACATCTTCATATCAGCAGCTGATCAGTAGGGTTGTCTACAATATGTATATTAACACAGAGTGGTAATACTTTAGCTGGTATACATCATGTATAAATATTAAGGGGTGATAAGCCTAATACTCAGAATAATGGCAACTATTCGTTTTTTTAATTTTCAACCCCGTCACAACCCAGCAAGCACAAAACCTTTGTGTGACATTGGTACAATGTTGGCCCACGTCGAAGACTGTGTAACAGTCAACCTGTGCTGGTTTGGTAATTCACATCGGATGCAATAGGCCTACACCTGTAGAATTGGAGATTTAATTCAGCTCTATGATAAATAGCCAAATTCAAGTTGTTGCCTTACATAATTGGGAAATTTCCAACCTCAGTCAAGGTCAAGTTGTGACAAGAAGATTCATGAGCATCATTTAATTATCCATTGATATCAGTCTGGATATTGATAAAATAAGCACACTTAATTCAAACACCATCCCTCGTTCGGTTACTGTTGCCGCCGTTGCATGGGATTTGTTGCGATGAACGGGAAAACATCACAATTTTATCAAAATCACTGATTTAATACACATATATTGGAGCATGCCCTTATGAACGAGTATACAATTATGATCAATCAGAATGACACACCCTTAAGTTATATTATAATTGAAAAACTTGTAGTATTTCAGTGTCCTCCCTTTGCCCCAACCACATAAGGCCTTTGGCCCTAGTTATCTGCTCTTTTCTGCTGCTTGGATGAGAGCTATTCTGGACACTTTCATTCAGGTGTTGGTCGCTAACACACAGTATTTTGTGCCTCAAGCCATCTTATATTTTCTGCCCAACGTTATACAGACATACCAGTATATTTCCTGTGTGTATTGTATAACTGTGCACTTGTGTTCGTTTGAGAACCACATACTGGTAATAACACAACAGTTTCTAGCTCTCTACATGCTCTACGAAGGTGTACAACAACAAAACCAAGCGTGGTATCTGATGGATATTACCATCCAGCGACTACCATGTAACATTTAAAATTGTATTAACACTGTCCATTTAAAGATATATATTATCGCTCTTTCTGATGAAACCAGAACCAAGTTTATAGGTGAAATAGTTTTTGAGTTTTTGCAATTTGGTGAACTTACTGTCTAAAATCAGCAGGCCAGAGCTATACATTTCTTGTTATGCATTTCTGGTATCATGTACCTATGTGTGACCCATCACACTAAAAGGGTAGTGAGGTTAAAATCTGTGACTTTAGCTGTATATTTCCTGTTTCATGAACTGTTTTTTTTTTTGAATAATCTGTACAACTTTATATTTTATGGAATTTCAAAATTTTAACTATGTAATGATTTTAATGTAAATGACGTCTTAACAAATTGCAACATATGTATGTATTTGCCTAGATGTACCTTTCTGCTTGACTGGTCACATGTATATTGATTACTGTAGATCTTGTAATATTCACGAGGTTTTAATTTTCGTGAAGAGGACAAATTCGTGAATTGAAGAATCTCGCGAAAACTATTATTATACTAGCGCTACCAAAAAAAAATGAAAATTTGCGAATTTAAGCATTCGTGAGAAGTCCCAAAATCTGAAATTTGCAGAATTGTGAACACGCGAAAATTTCCAGATCTACAGTATATACAAATTTTTGAACGGTGCAAGAGTGATAATTTAATAAAATACATGTATAAACATGGCAAAAAAAATATAGCATAAATCTATTTCAATATTTTGACAACATTCAAAAGTTCTAATCATACAAATTAGGCCATTCTAAAAAATATCCTTGTTTTGCGATTTCATGGTGTAAAAAATTCCATGCGGTACATGGGAAAAAGTTTTCTTTTAGACTGTCAAAAACTCCCATCATGCAAGTTTTATTTTATGCAGCCAAAAATTTAATGAGGGATTGCGTCAAAAGTAAAATAAAAAATTGTATTGACAAAGATCATGTTTGTACGAATAAATCTATTTCAAACAAGACACGTTGTTTTTTGACAAAAAAATTGAGAATTAAAGGACACAATTTTCGTTTTTGCCGGCATGCGCAGCAATTTTCTCAATGTGAACCAGGCCCCGGATTCTAGAGACCGACACATGTGCTCTAAAATTTGACCGCAATAAAAACTTTGTATTCGACGCAATAAAAACTCTGTTCGTGCATTGATATGGACATGTGCGGGCGGGAATGTTTGCTTTTACTACACAATAGGCCATGAGGTATCTTTTATCGTACTATTTTTACCCTTATGGGCGGAGAATGGAAACAACCATTTTTTTTTAGGATGGCGTAATGTCACTTCAAGTCACTTCAAGTTTGTTAGTGGCACATGTATGAATACTTTTATATTTGTTTTATGAAGGTTATTTTATTACTCTGTTGTAGTTTTGCTGTTGTTGCATCTGGGTGTGCTGGATGCCCCAAGCTTAAATGTGAGCGTCCTGGCTGTGATACTTTTTTCTGTTACCATTGCAAACAATACTGGCACCCAAACCAAACTTGTGATGCAGCTAGAGCTGAACGCTCCTCAAATATGCGTTCTTCTGTCAGCTACAGCCATGATGGCTCCAATAGCAAAGGTTAGCACTAGTCTCACTCTTTTGAAATTTGTAATATTGCTGCTGTTTAACGGTGTTAAATGAAATGACATTTTCCCATGTCAGCTAGATCACACTAAATTATAGAAATCATAATAGGGCTTGTAGCAAGGTATTGTGTACACAGGTCCCTGTTTCTATATAATTGCTGTTTATTTCAATACAAACAGTGTCTCAGATCTAATTATTATCAAATATGACACAGAATTATCTGCAAATTCAGAAAATGTATACTTTATATGGTGTATTTTCTACCTCTAAAGATGTAAACTGAAGCTTTATGTGCAAAAATGGTGTATTTCAGGGTAAAATATAGCTCTATTTTTAAGAAACATCTTTTTGAAAAAAATTTTTTGATTACAAAAATATTCAGAGTAATATATTGTGACATATACTTGCTAGTTATAAGTCTTAATTTTATAAGAGTGTGCAAAATGTGTTTTTTCTCACTATTTTTTAAAAAATGACACAATATATGTTCAGATAAAGGGTGATCTCACTTTTCATCTTTTTTTTCAAAGTATTATTATTAGAGCTCTTATGTAAAATATCACAGAGTATGAATACAATTTTAGTAACTCAGTCACAACAGCCTTTCATTTTTACAACATTTACAGATGTTATTACATTGGTTCAATACAAAACAAATTTTGTACGCGCACATTCATCTGACCACCAAAAATGTTCGTCAGTACGTCATGTTTTACATTTGTGGGCCTACAAAAAAATGTCTCTGAGTTGTTTATTTCATACTTTACCCAGATAACACTTGTGGCAGTACACATAAACTCAGCTATAATAAAACTCCTCAGATACTGTTTTTTTCCATTCCTGGGCCGATGAAGTTTGTTCGTCAGTACGTCACGTTTTCAGAAAATGCTATAATTTGACTTTTTAGTGTCGATAACCTACCAGATTGATGTAAATTTGAATATGTAATATTAACCGTCAATGACAGAAACATATTATATAATAAAAATGGTAGTTGCATATTTAACTACTAAGTAATGTACAAAATTTATATGAAAATCAAGCTGTGATATGACTTCTCAAAGTCAGAACAGTAAAGAACAAGAACAGTAAGATATATAGTGAAGAAGCATAATTGACCATTTCCAAATCAAAAATTAACTTCAAATACCAAATGTACAATTCAGTTCAATGTACTTCATTGTGGCATAAAAAAATGTTTTTCTATGAAATATCACTGTATTCAGCCTGTATGATCTATTACAGTGAATTTATTATGTAAATAATTTAATAATATTTTGCATTCCCCCCTCAGACAGATGAGTAAGTGTCTTAAGGGTTTTGAGGGTTTTTATGTGTGTTTTTTTGTACTTAGGTTACAAGTTATTAGGGAAGAAATCAAGCAAATAATCTATGACAGTCATTTTGATATCCCTGTCTTGTACAATATGTTGTTTTTATAACGATTGTAGCAGAAAATGTCTTTTTGTGACTCTAATTTGAGACTTCCTGGATTTTTGGTGTGATCGCTTACTATGAGGTACTTGTAGGCACTTTCAGTCATAACAGTATATAAAGGAGGGGAAGTGATTTGTTTCATATTAAAATGAAGTCAAACGAATAATTGAGATTAGAATTGACACGAACAAGAGGGAAGGCTATGTTTCAAGAAGAAGGGACACCACCCGCCAGGAAAAAAACTAGGCATATGTCAGCTGCAGAGAGAGAAAAGGTCGCGCTTAAAGAAGAGAGAGAGAAGATGACTGTTGCTGAAAGGATATGAGAACTGTAGAAGGAGGCAGTTATAGTAGTGGAGCATCAAGCTAAAGAGCCACTAACTAAAGAAGGGAGAGGGCAGCAAAGGAAAGCAGCACAAAAGTGGAGTAAAGTTTACAGAGAACACAAGGCAAAAGACACAAGGCTTAAATATGGCAACAAAAATAGAATGGAGCTGATTAGGACTGAAAGGAAAGAACAAACTGTGAATCTGAGTGAAGCCTTGAAAAAAGTCTAGATTAAACAGTCATTTAACTTAATTACTATGAGTATTCAACTAGATAAATAAAATGGCATGTGAAGGGAAAAAGCAGAATTACCATTTAAACAGTAAATACAAGAGATGAGGAATAGAACACCATACACATCTATGATTAGTATTAGTATATCCTACTGCTTATTACTAAATATAATGAGGAATAGAACATACATGTAGATATTACTATTCAACTAATAAATATAATGACTTATTTGATAAAAATCTACTAATTTACATAAAATCTTCATTACATTTCCCTCAGACCACTCAGCCACATGGAGGTGTTATGATCAACTTTTTAACATCACCGTCTGAAAATGATCTTTAAGTTCTTATGTAAGCAAAATTGATGTAAAAGTGATATACTTCAGTTCAAAAGTAAAAAAATATAGATGATATCAGTAAAAATATATAATTGTATTATGATTCATGTGAATATTTAGCTATTATATGAAAACGTGACGTACTGACGAACACATGTGCCGTCATGTGTTTTTCTTCCTCAGAACACCTAAATTGCTACTTTTGTCACCATGAATTTAAATTATAAAGTTAAATATATAGGTTATCTCTTCATATACTCAGCTAACTTTAATTTTTGTACATTCCTCCTGTTTCCCATGTGTATCTGACTTGTATTATTTTCTAATATAAAAAATACGCATGAAAGCGTAATTGTGCAAAAAGTAAATCAACATTTGTAATTAACTTTTTTACAGACAGCTTTATATTATATGTAACATAGCCCTGAAAAAAATTGGATGAATAAAATTGTAATTTAAAATATTTTTTAAGGTGCATAAACTGATAAAAAATAACATATTTCGTAGATGAGGTGGTATTATTGAAGGGACATAGCTCAAAACTGAATAAGAAAAGAGCTCCAATTCAAACGGCTTCTAAATCTATGTATCTTATTCTTTAAAATAATGCTGCAACTGAAGTCCTGAGTTATAGTTTATTTTTGGTCAATTTTGCCAGATGCGTGTACACAATACCTTGCTACAAGCCATAGTAGTTCTCAAGTGTTCTTATAGATGTATCTGTAAACAAATTAGTGATACAGATATAAAGTTTCTGTGCATATATCACATAAGCACTGTTATAATTGTTTTAAATTGGTGTGAAGACTTTGCAATTTTTAAAACATCTGCAGCATGGTTTAAAGTTTAGAAATAAAAAAAAATCATCTGAAAAACAGGCACTTAGAATTTGGTATCTGATCGACACTTTCCATTATTTCAGTTAATAATTAATTGTCAACAGAACACTGTTATGTAATAACAACCAAACAACATTACTGAGATATAGACAGGATGAACAATCTTACTACATTTTGTTGTATTTAAAGGTGATATCAAACCCTGCCCACGTTGCGGAGCATTTATTATCAAGCTAGATGACGGCTCATGTAATCACATGACTTGTGCAGTTTGTGGTGCTGAATTCTGCTGGCTATGTATGAAGGAGATATCTGACCTACACTATTTAAGGCAAGTTCATATTAATTGGAGCTACCACAATGTGGTGAATATTTCTTGAGTAACATTGTCTATTGTTGTTATTATTATTTTAATTATAATTCTTACTCTATAGATTTAATTGCCACACTAGGTTAACATGACATCGGCTGTTCTGTCGCACTCAGCTGTTGTGTATGCACTCAGGAATGTGAATTTTTTAAAGGGAAAGATTCACATTGTGTAGGCAGTATTGCACAATGGAAAGCTGTTGAAAGTGGGTTATGAATTTAGGGTTATGAATTTGAAGTCTTTACTGGGAGTTGCTTCGGTATCTAATGTTGTATGTAAGTACTATATAAGAAGTTACCACTATTATTATTATTATTACTTCCACCAGGAAGGTTATGTTTTTGGTCTTATTGGTTGGTCTGTCCACCTGATTACTTAAGAAATAATGAGCAGATTTGGATTTAACTTTTATC
The DNA here is from genome assembly GCA_964017125.1 of Flabesymbios commensalis. NCBI lineage: Eukaryota > Metazoa > Annelida > Polychaeta > Terebellida > Flabelligeridae > Flabesymbios > Flabesymbios commensalis. Next base: position 62,655,799 of record OZ024915.1, read on the forward strand.
CGAGGTGTCTTTCAGCCAAGGAAAATTGATGATGTGGATTGCGATGCTGACACAGGATCTGGACACATGATCCGGATCACAGGGATTGGTAGTACTATTTGACCTACCTGTATGGCAGACTACTTTATGACGGCATAGTCTGACAACTGTTGTCTAGGCCCACTGTTACTAGACCTACCCATCTTTATGAATGAATGAGAGGTTGAAGTTTTGACCTCATATTTGACCATCCCCAGTGAAGTTTCACTACCCACTTTATGAATAAATGCAATACTGCTACTATAGGTTTCACTAAAGATTAACCATATTGACTGACTGTCTAGTTATTAACTAAGTTATGCTTACTGTATTTCACACCGTCGGCCGCCACCGCAGCTGTTATTTTTTTCTTCAAGATTGCTGCTAATCTATCAATTTCTGCTTCCCCATTCTTCACATAGCCATCACATACCACTGGGGAATTGTTTTGGTGACATTTTGATCCCCATAGCATCAACCCTTCAAATACTATGGCTACTAACGAAGAAAAGATCGTTAGCGCGTTTGAGGAAAAGTTTCCATCAGATCTTCTTTTAATTTGACAAATATGTCCAGCTATTTCAGCCGATGACCTGATTAACTTTCGGGAGCAAACAATTTCAAATTGCTGTTTAGTGGCCATTTTGAATTTTAATGATTTTGTGATATTTACTTGTTGAAAAAAAATGCAGAATAGCTGGACCATAATTATAAAAAAAATTGTAATGTCTCACACAAGGATAACCCATGACAAATTTTGCAGTTATCAAATCCAATATGGTCGCCAGTCGGCCATTTTAATTTTTATTCCTCCGCGCACCTGCTGCCAGAGACATTATGTAGTCCGTCCGTCCGTCCGTCCGTTCAGTCTGTCTGTCTGTCTGCCCGTCTGTCTGTCTGTCTGTGTGTCCGTCTGTCTCTTTGTCCGGAGTCAGCGGTGGCATAGTCATCGACGCCTGCGTCCTTACACCTTTCTAGTTTTTTCTTATTATCTCGGAAATCTTGCATGATAGCTGATCTATGAACTTCTGCTTCTTCATACTTCACATAGCCACGAGATAACACAGGGGATTTTTAGTGATTTTTTTATTTCAACCTTTTAATTACTAGGGCCACTAACAAGGAAATATGTGTTAGCACATTTTAGAAAAAAGTTTCCAGCAGATTTTCTTTTTATTTGGAAAATATACACAGCAATGTCAGTCAATGACCTGATTACCTTTTGGGAACAAGCAATTTTAAAATGGCAGTCTAGCGGCCATTTTGAATTTGAGTAATTTTGTAATATTTAAGCAATTCAATAATAAACCTTGAGAAAGTTTGCTGATCTATATCAAATTTGAAATGGCCGACTGGTGATAACAGAGGGCTGCTTTCGTCTTCGTTTCTGAACAACTCTTTCTAGTTATTATTATTATTTTGATATTTTTATTATGTTTCGGCCACACAAATTTATTTAATTGTTTTACCGAATCGCCGCAGAAAATTTCCGAAAATGGCAAAAATTTAATTTTTATTTTTTACGCCGTCGTGGATTTATTCATTTCAAAGTTTAAAAAAAATTAAAACTGTTTCTTTCTTACTGTGCCAATGCAATAAACAGTCATTACTTTCGTTGTAAGCAAAACTAACACGCTGCGGTCAGTCTGACACAACTCAACATGCAGCCAGGTGCCGAAAATAGCTGATGGATCAAGGCTGACACTGTGCACGTTATGGTTCTGTTAATGTGTCACACACATTACACTCCAACTCAACCCGAAACACCTGGATTAAAGGAGAAAACGTTGCCAAATAAGAATTAAAAAACAAATGTTATGGATGACATGATTCTCATTAATATATTCAATGGCAAACAGGCACTGTCAACTCTGGGCCGGTATCTTCGTTGTTAACCCAGCATTGAAGTTTAAGACTACGTTCTAATGCTGTGCCACCGTCGTCAATGGTGACCTACATTGGACCGGCATCGGTTTGGCGTCTAGTGGTGTCGTGTGCAAATCCCGTCTTACATACAGATCTGACACACAGCGTCTTGTTGTGTAGTTATCCAGCTGGCTGCGGCGGCTATTTATTCACGTCTTATCTCTCTCAGTTTGTCCAGGGAAGTAGTCAAATAGAAAAACATGTTTTTTTCTTGACTTTAATAAGACTAATTTTCTGTTAAACGAACCTGACCACAACAAACGAACCTGTATGCAAAATCGGCCGCTGTTTTAGCAAACGAAATGGTTTGTTGATGTTAAGGACAGGAGAGTAAATTTTATTGTTTTTGCAATCCAGTTTATAGGGTAGCTTACCAGAAAAACGGGGGGGGGGTGGGGTTTATTAGAGATAAAACAGTATGTCAGCGTTCGTAATTTGCCCAAACCTGGGAAACTTGTCGCTTTCTGTATTGTGGACCAATCTAAAAAAATTAACACCTCTTTATCTGATTTTTTTTTTTTTTTTTGCCGCCACCCGACAGCCCCAATGCTGAAAAAAATCGGTAGAACAATTAAATAAATTTGTGTGGCCTTACTTTGGGCTAGAAGATGTGTTGATAATATATGTTTGAATATATGCTTAATGCTTAATATATATATATACCTTACAGTCCATCAGGATGTACATTTACAGTGTTGGCGGTAGAATGAGAAATGTCTTAGCCACTGTGGCTAAAACCTCTGAAAAGTTTTAACCACATTTTCTTTCTTGTAGCCACAATGAAATAATGTACCCAGTATCCAAAATATTGGTGATATTGGTCTAGTAGGCCTATTGATTTTGCATCTTACCACAGAAAGATAACTACTTAAGTTGAACCAGTTCATGCTTTAGTCTTCATTTAGCGAATAATTAACCACAAATTTATTTCATGAAAAACTTCCAAGTGGTAGGCAAGAACGTCATGACTGCAGCAGCAGTGTGGATGGAGTCAGTTTTTTTACACTGACCATATGAGTTAAACGTTTTCTGTTATTGAAATAATCACTTTGATTGATGACTTCGCATTCCTCCTTAATAAAGTATCAGGCTAAGGGAATGTACTGGGCGGCCGACCAGACTGATCACTCAGTTTTGTACAAAAAGGAGTTTTGTCCCAGCGAGGTGTTAGCTCTTAATGAATTTGAATGATTGCTTATTCATGAATGTTCTACCACAAGTTCTTTCATCTGTTGAGGCTAATAGGTTGACCACTGACACAGTGTCAGTCAGTGACAGGTAAAACGATTAATCCATTGCAATGGACCGATGGTAATAAAATGTAAAGCACAAATTATTGAATGCAGCTACAAAATTTCCATAACACAGAGGTTGTGATACAGTGACATTATAAACATCACATGATCAGTGTGTATAAAACAACATCATATTATCAAGAGGACAGATCTCAGGAATAGGCCTACGCTGTGGTCGTCCGCCATTTTGTTTTTGCTAAGAATGTAAACAAACATAGTTTGTGTTGAATATAGTCTATATTATAGGCTATTATTGCTATATTTATAGATCGGCAAAATTGAAAGATGCTAGCAAGATCGATTCAGAATTTGAAAAATCAAATAAAGCCATGTTTATGTAAATAAAACGATGGTAATGCAGTCGTTTTTCCAGCAATTTTTTACGCGAAAACGGCACAAGATCATCTCGTTTTTGTATTCGCCACTGTGGCTAAAGACATAAAAAATCTTTCGCCACATTGCAAATAGCTTCGCATTTGGCGACGTGGCGAGCACCAGCACCAACGCTGCATTTATATATACCTTGTCATCACAGTTTATCAGGATGTACATTTATATATACGTTGTCATTACAGTCCATCAGGATGTACATTTATATATACCTTGTCATCACAGTTTATCAGGATGTACATTTATATATACCTTGTCATTACAGTTTATCAGGATGTACATTTATATATACCTTGTCATTACAGTTTATCAGGATGTACATTTATATATACCTTGTCATTACAGTTTATCAGGATGTACATTTATATATACGTTGTCATTACAGTCCATCAGGATGTACATTTATATATACCTTGTCATTACAGTTTATCAGGATGTACATTTATATATACCTCGTCATTACAGTTTATCAGGATGTACATTTATATATACCTTGTCATTACAGTTTATCAGGATGTACATTTATATATACCTTGTCATTACAGTTTATCAGGATGTACATTTATATATACCTTGTCATTTACAGTTTATCAGGATGTACATTTATATATACCTTGTCATTACAGTTTATCAGGATGTACATTTATATATACCTTGTCATTACAGTCCATCAGGATGTACATTTATATATACCTTGTCATTACAGTTTATCAGGATGTACATTTATATATACCTTGTCATTACAGTTTATCAGGATGTACATTTATACATATCTTGTCATTACAGTTTATCAGGATGTACATTTAAATATACCTTGTCATTACAGTTTATCAGGATGTACATTTATATATACCTTGTCATTACAGTTTATCAGGATGTACATTTATACATATCTTGTCATTACAGTCCATCAGGATGTACATTTATATATACCTTGTCATTACAGTTTATCAGGATGTACATTTATATATACGTTGTCATTACAGTCCATCAGGATGTACATTTATATATACCTTGTCATTACAGTTTATCAGGATGTACATTTATATATACCTTGTCATTACAGTTTATCAGGATGTACATTTATATATACCTTGTCATTACAGTCCATCAGGATGTACATTTATATATACCTTGTCATTACAGTTTATCAGGATGTACATTTATATATACCTTGTCATCACAGTTTATCAGGATGTACATTTAAATATACCTTGTCATCACAATTTATCAGGATGTACATTTATATATACCTTGTCATTACAGTCCATCAGGATGTACATTTATATATACCTTGTCATTACAGTTTATCAGGATGTACATTTATATATACGTTGTCATCACAATTTATCAGGATGTACATTTATATATACGTTGTCATTACAATTTATCAGGATGTACATTTATATACACCTTGTCATTACAGTTTATCAGGATGTACATTTATATATACCTTGACATTACAGTTTATCAGGATGTACATTTATATATACCTTGTCATTACAGTTTATCAGGATGTACATTTATATATACCTCGTCATTACAGTTTATCAGGATGTACATTTATACATGTATATACCTTGTCATTACAGCTGTTCAGGATGTACATTTAAATATACCTTGTCATCACAATTTATCAGGATGTACATTTATATATACCTTGTCATTACAGTCCATCAGGATGTACATTTATATATACCTTGTCATTACAGTTTATCAGGATGTACATTTATATATACGTTGTCATCACAATTTATCAGGATGTACATTTATATATACGTTGTCATTACAATTTATCAGGATGTACATTTATATATACCTTGTCATTACAGTTTATCAGGATGTACATTTATATATACCTTGACATTACAGTTTATCAGGATGTACATTTAAATATACCTTGTCATTACAGTTTATCAGGATGTACATTTATATATACCTTGTCATTACAGTTTATCAGGATGTACATTTATACATATCTTGTCATTACAGTCCATCAGGATGTACATTTATATATACCTTGTCATTACAGTTTATCAGGATGTACATTTATATATACGTTGTCATTACAGTCCATCAGGATGTACATTTATATATACCTTGTCATTACAGTTTATCAGGATGTACATTCATATATACCTCGTCATTACAGTTTATCAGGATGTACATTTATATATACCTTGTCATTACAGTTTATCAGGATGTACATCTATATATACCTTGTCATTACAGTTTATCAGGATGTACATTTATATATACCTTGTCATCACAGTTTATCAGGATGTACATTTATATATACCTTGTCATTACAGTTTATCAGGATGTACATTTATATATACGTTGTCATTACAGTTTATCAGGATGTACATTTATATATACGTTGTCATTACAGTCCATCAGGATGTACATTTATATATACCTTGTCATTACAGTTTATCAGGATGTACATTTATATATACCTTGTCATCACAGTTTATCAGGATGTACATTTATATATACCTTGTCATTACAGTTTATCAGGATGTACATTTATATATACGTTGTCATTACAGTCCATCAGGATGTACATTTATATATACCTTGTCATTACAGTTTATCAGGATGTACATTTATATATACCTTGTCATTACAGTTTATCAGGATGTACATTTATATATACGTTGTCATTACAGTCCATCAGGATGTACATTTATATATACCTTGTCATTACAGTTTATCAGGATGTACATTTATATATACCTTGTCATTACAGTTTATCAGGATGTACATTTATATATACCTTGTCATTACAGTCCATCAGGATGTACATTTATATATACCTTGTCATTACAGTTTATCAGAATGTACATTTATATATACCTTGTCATCACAGTTTATCAGGATGTACATTTAAATATACCTTGTCATCACAATTTATCAGGATGTACATTTATATATACCTTGTCATTACAGTCCATCAGGATGTACATTTATATATACCTTGTCATTACAGTTTATCAGGATGTACATTTATATATACGTTGTCATCACAATTTATCAGGATGTACATTTATATATACGTTGTCATTACAATTTATCAGGATGTACATTTATATATACCTTGTCATTACAGTTTATCAGGATGTACATTTATATATACCTTGACATTACAGTTTATCAGGATGTACATTTATATATACCTTGTCATTACAGTTTATCAGGATGTACATTTATATATACCTCGTCATTACAGTTTATCAGGATGTACATTTATACATGTATATACCTTGTCATAACAGCTGTTCAGGATGTACATTTATATATACGTTGTCATTGCAGTCCATCAGGATGTACATTTATATATACCTTGTCATCACAGTTTATCAGGATGTACATTTATATATACGTTGTCATTACAATTTATCAGGATGTACATTTATATATACCTTGTCATTACAGTTTATCAGGATGTACATTTATATATACCTTGACATTACAGTTTATCAGGATGTACATTTATATATACCTTGTCATTACAGTTTATCAGGATGTACATTTATATATACCTCGTCATTACAGTTTATCAGGATGTACATTTATATATACCTTGTCATTACAGTTTATCAGGATGTACATTTATATATACCTTGTCATTACAGTCCCTCAGGATGTACATTTATATATACCTTGTCATCACAGTTTATCAGGATGTACATTTATATATACCTTGTCATTACAGTTTATCAGGATGTACATTTATATATACCTTGTCATCACAGTTTATCAGGATGTACATTTATATATACGTTGTCGTCACAATTTATCAGGATGTACATTACTACCGTATTTGCCGGCCTATAAGTCGCACTGGAGTATAAGTCGCACTAGGCTCAAGATTAGGCTCGAACCATAGACAAGTCGCACTGGCAGATATGACGCACCAGGCTCAGAGACATGTCTGACGATATTCAAGTGTCAGGTGTCAGTACATTGGCGTTTATAGCAAGAGGAGAGGAGAGAGTCAATGCTATTTAATAGCCTGGTAGACCGATATTAAAAGTCTATAATAAAAGTGTTTAATATATTGTTCAATGTACGTGAACATGATTTTTAGTGATTTATTCGAAATTATTTCAATGCCATGTATGAAAGACAGACGCCATTGTTTTCTTTTCTACCTCATTAGAGAGCTCCCACTTCCGTAACTAACCCACACTCACCAGGTGGCGATGTCGATAAAGGGCATTGACTTAGGCCAGTGAATACAAATTAATAATAACAACAACTTGTAGCGTATGTTTTTCGGCGATTTCTCAGTCAATTCACAACCGATTTTCATGAAATTTAACAAGGGCTATTATCGAGTCCCCCGCCAAACACTGTGAAATTTTTACTGATAAATATTGTATAGTTCAAAAGTTAGACCATCTGGCATGTAATGCAATTCATGGCTTAAAACTGATTTTAACTTAAACAGTTTAATGGGTTTATAGAGGGACGTCGTTTTAGAAATCTATGCTACTATATGTCGAATGGTTTAACTTTTGAGCTATAAATTATTTTGTCATGAAAATTTCATGCTATTTGGCAGGGGACCCGATAATAGTCCTTGTAAAATTTCATGAAAATCGGTTGAGAATTGACTGAGAAATTGACGAAAAACTTGCGCTACAGGTTAATGTGACTTCCACTATAGATGTGTTTATGCGGTGAATTGCTTGCGATTGTCTCGCCCCCTAGCGAATGCTGACGATACTGACCGGATGCAGAGAAAATGGCTGACACACAAACGCAATCATAACAAACAAACAGTCACGATCTTTCACTAAAACATTCTATCTTACCCAATTAATTGTAAATTAAATACATAGTTTTCAGGCATTATGCATGCTGATCAATAGTAAACTAAATAAAAACACCCAAATGGTATTAAAACTGACATACAATGGCCTCAAACGATGATATGACGTTAGCGGTTCATGAACGGCGATCGCGTCATTACGTGACAGAGGGTAGAGGCCATTCTAGATTTTATTCAGCTGTCCTCGGCCGATTTGAAAACCATAGAAAGGTCGCACCGGAGCTTAAGTCGCACCAGCCTTTAAAAGTGGTTTTAAAAATAAAAAAGTCGCGTCTTATAACCCGGAAAATACGGTACATGTATATACCTTGTCATTACAGTTTATCAGGATGTACATTTATATATACCTTGTCATTACAGTTTATCAGGATGTACATTTATATATACCTTGTCATTACAGTTTATCAGGATGTACATTTATATATACCTTGTCATTACAGTTTATCAGGATGTACATTTATATATACCTTGTCATTACAGTTTATCAGGATGTACATTTATATATACCTTGTCATTACAGTTTATCAGAATGTACATTTATATATACCTTGACATTACAGTTTATCAGGATGTACATTTATACATATCTTGTCATTACAGTCCATCAGGATGTACATTTTGGGGGAAGAAACCATGGAGTAGAAAGAAAAAAATCTTGTGGCAACTTGGCACAATGGTTGGAGCACCTGTTGGCATTGCTCTGGTCGCAGGCATAGCAGTACCTGCGATGCTCATAGGTATTCCAGTCTGGGTAGGAAGAAAGGTACTTTTGGTTTTCTTTATATTAAAGACAATTTTAATTTTGAAATATGATTCTTTGAATCACTTCATGGTTTAACATTAACAAAAGCACAAAATAAGTGGAAAATCAGTATATTGCTGTTTAGTGACCACATTGTGGTTAGAAATAGCACCCAAACTTTTAAAACTCATCTAAAATAGCATCTACTTTTTCAACCCGCTTTTTAATTAAATAAAAAAGGGATTATTGTAATTTTATTTCAGAGTCCTTTTTGATAATGGTTGAAAAATAGACAAATTACAGGATTTTACTATAATAATTTCACCTTGTTTGCACAGTAGCTTTACAAGTTTTTCAAGTATCCTGCTGAAATTTTTTTAACATGTTGCTGATCACAAATTTGAGAATTGTTGTAAATAATGTATTTTATTTTTGGAATAAATTATACTCCCTTTAACGCGTGTCTCTCCATCATAATCACCATTTCTAACTGAAATTTGCCAATATTTTATCTTTTCAAGTGTTATTCTTCTCTATGTACTTCAATTAGAGAACAATAAGCATTACATAACTTATATTTCCTGCAGCTGCATGCTAAATATGAGGACTCTCCGCGATACAAGAGAAATCTGATTATCACAGCTGGTGTTACCGGGGCTGTTCTTGTTTCTCCACTTCTGGCAGGTATAGCTGTAGGTGAGTAACCATCTTCCTATTACCGTATATCCCTGTGTATAATGTGATGTTTTTTGGGTCATAAACTAGTGTCAAAAACACAACCCATATTCAGGGGTCGATTTTAGGCCGTTCTGGCGTTCAATGAACCACACTTTTGAAAACGGGACGGTTGGTTTGACCAGTGACGTCCCGTAATGAACAGCAGTAAGATGTAGTTGTTTTTTGAACGGGACATCATTTTTAGTTACGGAACGCCAGATTATTGTTCTGGTGTCCGGATGAACACCACCAATTTTCACTAAAATCTACCCCTGGTATTTTACATGGAGGCAGGCTGCAATTATTGTTTTTTCGAAGTTTAAAAGACTTCTAGCTCTGTTATTGCGGCTTAGATGTCGTATACCCAGCAGTAAATATATGATAGATATTTAACGTTAGCTTTGCATTGTGTACTCGGTGTGTAAAACAATCAAATGAAATAAATAAACACAAATAAAGAAGTATGGAGAATCAAATAGTTACATAATTATTTAGATCATCATTAATAGCAGATCTAGATGACAAGGTATCAAGTAACACAGCCCATGATCATAATCAACAACGTTAATGGTCACACCTCTCACACTACACTTAGATAAGATAAGAAGATGTTATATCAACAAGTTCATCAACAATCAGTCTAGTACAGTGACCAGTGTACATGTAAATCAGCTATTACAACTCAAAAAACATCGCTGTTTTCTATGCATGAAACTACTTTAGAAACATAAATTAAAACTTAGGCAGGCAGATAGTTGACGAAGTGCGGTGACTGTGAATCAGTATGATCTAATTAATCGAGGACCAATTACAATAGATTGACCAAGTCATATGGGATGATGCGATGTCAGCGTTCTTGTCAGGTGCTGCCAGTCTTACCGGAAAAATTGTAAATTTGGTACCTCAGTATACCGGTACATGGTGTGAGCATTTTTCAAAATCGCACTCACAAAATCTTCCCCCTTATTCCCCAGTTTCCTGTGCAGTTTTCAATACAACTTCACAAGTGTACAGGGTCTCTGAGCATTGGGCCTATTATGTAAATATTATACTGTATGTGAGATTCCACATTAGGCCCTATGCGAGACAAAGAATTATTATAGATCTGAGGGAGAAATACAAATTGACATTTCTTGCTATTAGATCCAGACGACTTTAAAAGAAACTACAAGAGGAAGATAGAATCCACTGCTTCTGGCAGGCCATCAGGAATCTTTGGCCTAGACTCTAGATTTGAAGAAACTGGGACAGTGGGAGTTCTTCCTGGGCATTCCCTTTCCCCTCATGTCCCCTTCAGTCAACAAGTTTCAATTGCACACTAGTGTACCTAGTAGATTAGCATTATCAAAAAGCAAGGTTTTTAGAGTCGAATTTAAAGCTTGAATTTACCATTTCCATTTTCATCCACTACAATTGTACAAACCACCAATAGCAATACCAGGTAGGCCTATACTATAACCTGAGTATAGGCCTATAATAATATTCAACTGACAGGCTGACACACTATACAAATAAAGTTTACTAAGGATATAATTATTTAGATGCAAGTTAAAAAATAATTAAACCTCCCCAGAAAAATAAAAATAACAGACTAAAACATCTAAAAACAATTGCTATGGTCCATCGTGATTCAAACATGCCCTAGTGCTATCCACTACATCACCAAGTCTTCCACAAACTCAGCGGTAACTGGCTAGCATTAGGCCTATATGCCTAGATAGACTCATCCACCCTTCCGAAGCAAGTGAAACTATCCATGTCTGTAGCGACGTCTAGCAACGTCTTGGATACTTATGAGTTTGGGAATTGGGAAATCTCAATTTCCTGAAGTGATCGGGGTGACCGCAATGAACTGGGCCTGGGAATGAATCAGAGGTTAACACAGGTAGGCTTATCTTCTTAGGGTACTTGTAAAGTGAGCAGATACTGCTGTTTGTCTATTCAGGCAGTAGTCCTAGACTATAGTGATATAGTAGACTCTATATTCTATTATGCTAGCCAATATTTCCAGTTTAGGCTAGGGTTACAGCACCTATGATTCTGAATTTCACATTTATGACTAGTTGACTGGTTGTTCAGCTGTCAACTCATGATACTGCTATCATCAGCATGCCAAAAGTTAACTGACTTCCTTGGTTTTCCCCAGGCCGGGGGCGAATTCTGGGGAAATGCAGGCAAATTCTGATGAGATCTAAAGAAAAGCTTTCTGCTCTTTTTCGCTCGTCTTCACTCGTTTTCTCAGGTGTGAAATACATTTCCCTCTTGATTTCCCCAGTGGTTACTGTGAAAACTGCAGCGAAAAAAAGTGGATGGAAATTCGCCGGGAAACGCGAATTCCAATCTCTTTCACTTCATTTCCCCTCCTCCCCCTACAAGTTCCAATTGCACAGTACTGTACGGTAGTTATTGATTAAAGTTATTTGATAACAAACAACACAATCATTCAACCACGCTTTTGACTATAACATTCTATTTTACACTTAATCCCATCCTCCTGGTGCCAAGTCTACTTGAAAAAATTAAGACAGCTGTGTGGCGTCATAGCATCATGGTACTGTAACACTTATGTTTTCACTGTGATGCTTTCCAATGACGCCAATGTTTCCATCATTATGCAACATCTGCAGAAAATATATTTAATGGAATGAGTTTTCAGTCATCTTAGAAGACCACACCATTCTAAACTTATCCATAATTCATGACATCAACATCAATGATCAGTTGCAGTGGCCACCTATAAAGAGCCCAGGCCTACATATGTGGTCAATATTAAGCTGCTGAAGTGAGTGCATCATCTGAACAGTGTCTACCAGAACACAGGGTTCTGTGTGTCACATTTATAGCCTGTCAATAAGTCTGCCTGGGATAGATAGCCCTGAAAGCAGGCTGCCTCCCCAGACAGGAATGTACACAGGGTCAGGACATATGTATTTCAATATATGGACATGGGCCACCTCACTTTTTACAGTATGTGGTAATATCTGAGTTGACCCATCAGATTTGATATGATGTTGATCTAACATCAGACCCCTGTTTGTGATCCTGGCTGGTCCACTGTCTACGATGCTGAGCTATGATGCTATGAGCACAAGATCGTTAATAAAGCATCTCCAGTTTATAATAGATATACAACTGTTTTTTAGTTATTGAAGGTATGTGCCATGTTAGAAAAAATATTTGCTTTATCAAACCAAATACACAATTCCATTTCCAAAATAAAAATGTTCGCAATATGCTAGTTGACTACTAGTACTGATAAGATTTGCTTTGCTATTTTTGTATCCATTCTTGGAATCAGTATATTGTATCCTGTTTTATCTACTAGCATAGTACATGTACATGTAAATGTTTATGTAATTGGTAATCAATCGGGGGACCTTCGGTCGTTTGATCACTGATAGGCAGATTGGTGATCTGTCTCTGAACTGGTTCCATCTGGTAAATGAGTCATTGATACCATGATGTGGTCATTCAATTGTTCATGTAGCTAAGAAAAAAATGAATCTTCATTTAAAAAAATATGTACTATTTATATATAAATCACATCCTTCTCACTCTCTCTTCTATGCTGGCATTTCACAGATATTAAATGCTATAAAGAAATCATTTCAATTTCAGAAAAGTAGTTATGTAATTTGGACAAGTAAAATCTAATATTCACCTGCGAGCCCCTACGACATTTTTTAGAGCACACCTCACATAATATATTACGTTACTGGTTCATGAGCTTTTTTCTACATGACTGTTGACACAGGGTAGACAACTCTCACTCTCACTGAAGATCCTTGCCCAAATTTAAAAAACCATGAATAAATCACACTGGAGTATAAGTGGCACCAGCCTTATATGCCGGAAAATACAGTACAAGCACAGCAAGATGTGCAATTGAACTGAATTGAAAAGTTGTAGTACAGTCTCAGACTGGTTGGTTGAAGGCTATTTTTATGAAAGTTATGATAAAGGGAAGAGCCTTGTATATATGTGTGTTTTGACAATAGTAGTGGCATTTGCTGCTGTAGTGGCTAAAGGCTGCAGTCTGTCATGCTGTAGCTCGCCTGTTTGTCCCCTGCTCTGGTATTCACAAGCTTTGTACGGTCAGTGAAAACCTGCAAAAATCGTGGAATTGTAGGCCTAGTCTAGTCAGCTACCCCAGTTTGTTTACAAACTTGTTTTCCTCGAAGGACATGTTTTTGGTCATTTTTGCTCTATAAACGGTCTGAAATTATAAGAAATGACTATGGGAAAGTCATGTACAAGTCACTGAAAAAATTGTGATCTGGGGGGGGGGGGGGTCGAACCCTGCATTCACTTTAGGTTTCAAAGAAACAAAGCGTTTCTTCACTGCTCACTCATAAAGATTAAGTATTGTAGGGAGCAGTAACATGCTCATCTTCAGACAGGCAGGGCAGTGTCAACTCTCTGGTGGTTTTCCTAACCTAGTATATGTGCACAAAAGTGGCCTGAAGCCCCATTTGAATTTTATTATCCCAAAAAGTAAAAGTTTCCTGTGTAAAAACTAAACTATGTGTATCACAAAATAGTCATCAGCTTGACACAGATGGCTGTGCACAGCAGAGCCTATTTTGATACAAGAATGTAAATTTGTAAAAAGTTGAATTTTCAAACTCAGGAAATACATGTTGATAATGATTGGTAGCTCAGTAACTGGACTGTTATGATTGTGTCACAGAATGATAAACATTTATAAAAGACATTGAAATTTTATGACCTGGTTGTTGAGCAGAGCATTTTTTTTTTTAGTCAAGTAGATTTTCAGATGCCTCTTGAGGTGGAGTTGTTGTTAATTTTAAGCCGTAATTATTGTAAGATCTCCGTTTTGTATTTTGCTCTTTTACAAATTTGTTTGTGTTATGTATACATGAAATGTGTTAATATATATGTACATGTAGCCTATTATAATGACATGGCAGTAGTATTATTTGGAATGTTACCTTGTTTTCTACTTTATTTCAGGTTTTGGTGTGCCCATACTTCTTGGGTATGTATATGCTGTTGTACCAATATCACTGTGTCGTAGTGGAGGTTGTGGTGTCACTACCACTAATTCTGGTGGGGTACGCTTTGAATTTGAAGAGGATGCTCACACTGGTGCTACTGGTGGTTATAGCGGTAAAAAACATTTCTATATAATATTAAATAGGCTGAGTCAGTCCTCCATTTATGAGGGGCGTGATCGCGCCGGCGCTCCTCTTGCGCTCCTTAACCAAGTGCAAGGAGAGCAATTAACAGCGCTCATGACTGTCACCATTACATTTTGAAGCTAATTAAGCCCAAAAAATCACTTTCAGAATGCTTTGCACACCACTAGGAGAGCTCAATTCTTTCCTAGAAATTTTCAAGAGAGTATATATAATAGCTCTCCTCCTATTTCCATATGTGGAGGACTGCTAAATATTTGTTCAGTTTGTGATTGACTTTAGGCCTTTTAATTGATAATCATATTTAGTCAACTTATTTTTTTTATAAGTGGTCCATTGCAGTTGATGTTCTACATCATCATTGCCGGCATGGCAGTTAGCATTTACTTTTTCCTCTGACACTGGTACCGCACCTGATAGATAGACCATTACTATAAAGCAAACTGTGAGAGTTCATGGAAGGATGCGCACTGAAAACTCAAATCAAATTCGTAATGACATACTACATGTATCTGCCGCGATCGACTTTAATATGCCTGTTCTTTGGCAAACCTTCCCAGATAGCTAAACCATTACTATAAAACAATGTGTAGTTTCATGGAGGGATATTGCCTTGAAAAATGTTGACTCTATCAAATTTAAAATGGCTGACTTGGGTATATTATTGATTTCAATATGCATAATATCTGGCAAACTGTGCAAAATAGCAAGACTAGCACTATAAACCAAAACTTCAGGGAGGCATGCTGCCTGAAAAAACTATATCACCTAAGCGAAGCAGGGGATTATGCCAGCCTTTGGTCTCTTGTATACCATATGTGCATCGTGTGCATCTGGAAATGGTTACAGTATTTGAAGGCAATACATTCACCATGCACGCTAGATAGGCCTACAACCATGTCTGTTATAGTTATAGGGTGGGATCCTTCAAGATTGAACAGGACGGGGGCCCTAGGGTAGTGGTTAGCACGCTGCCTTTCACGCCAGAGTTCGGGGTTCGGTTCCCGGTCTCGGCGGTTTGAAAAAAACAAAAATGTTTCTCCTTCATCCACGTGTAAAACTCAGTATTGTGGGGAGCCTCGGTGACCTAGAGGTAGTGTGCTCGGCCTCAGACCGCCAGGGCTCGAATTTCGAATCCTGTGTCTGGAGGACAGTGTCATCTCATTCATCTCACCTTCCTCAGGAGGTTCTCCTGGCCCAGTTTAGCCTATATGTGCACAAATGGGGCCTAGAGCCCTATTCATTTCATTTTCATTTCCAGATTGAACAAATTCGGCAATACAATGTTGTTTTACTCCTCGGGTGAAGAGGTTTTGTCGTCCCCTTTTTGCGCCGCTGGCGGCTCTGCCGCCGCACGCAACCTTTTGGCTACTACACCATGGTGCAACAGATTGAATTCATAATTCATACAAACATTCTAACCCTCCTGCAATTTTTTTCACCCAAGGTGATAGGGTTCGGTTCAATCCATATCAAATCAAACAATGGCGACAACATGATATCTCAGCTATCACAATTCTTGACTTGTAGTGGATGAAGATGACTTGAAGTGGGTGACAAATGAAAAAAATGTACTGTTATTTTTAAAACATTTCCATGAAAATATTTTTTCGGAAATAAGGTCATTCTTCAGAGATGCGAAATGATGCTTTGATGCATCATGAGGCCTAAAAGGGCTATTAATAGGTATATTTGCGCACATAGATGTGAAAGGAATAGTGATTTAATTAACTATTCTGCCAGTAATGCTCGCAAAGGTGATGTGGGGGTGGGCCTGTTTTTTTTTCAAACTGTCACGTGCTTAGTATCTGGTCTGTTATTCAGATGCCCCTAATAGCAAAAATTTACATGATAAAGACTTAAAATTTTCAGAAGCAAGATACATTTTTGTGGTGGTTGTGATGATGTGAGTGTTAAAGTGTTGTTACAAAAAAGGCTAGGAGCAATAGAGGAGAAAACGTCAGCAAAAATTGGTAAAATGGATATGTGCACCTCATTTTGGTGGCCTATATTTCAAAAAAGCTTATTAGTAACCACTCCATATTGCTGAGATCTTTTCTGCAGAACTTTGTTTCTTCAAATTTTGTTTTTTAACTATCTAATAGAGCTTCATTCTCAAAACAATAGAAATCTAAATTTACAATTTCTGCATAATTTTATCAATTTGAGTGAACTTTCAACCCAAAATTGAGGATGTGGGACAGGTGCCAGGATCACATTTTTTGACAACATATACATGTAGCCTGTTGTTCAGGGTTCGCACAGGTCCTGGAAATCCTGGGAAGTCCTTGAAATTAAAAAGATAAAATGCAGGCCTTGAAAATCCTGGTATATTGTTAAAAGTGCTTGAAAGTCCTGGAATTTTAAATGGTGAGTAAAGAGATTGCAAAATGACGTTGCTAGAGTCTAATACATAGTAGTAAGGACAAATTATTTGGTATGTAAATTGTCTCTTAAAGATGTAGAAAATGTATACGTAGTTTCAAGTTGTAATTGGGAAATAAATATAATTGAGTTATTGTGTACACGTGAGTACTGGAAAATTCTTATTAGGTCCTGGAAAAGTCCTGGAAAAGTCCTGGAATTCTGTGTCCTCATGGGAGTATGAACCCAGGTTGTTGGGTAAATAAAAAAAACAAAAAATCAGAATGGTCTTTTCTCTCAAAAGTTCTTAATTACAAATTGAAATATCAACATTTTTGTAAATTTGTCATTTCGCTAACTGCACAGTCATTCTAAATGCCAGAATTGTGGTTTTCGGATAAAAAAGGCATCATATCTCCTTGTGTGCGGTTAAATATTATCTCAGGATAAACAGTTAAGATTTCAACAATACTGCTCCCTAAATTTATTAAATGAGTAGAGACTATTAGTGACGTTGGCATGTTCGAGTTTGTATTGCCTTCCTCTTCCAGATGATGTTGTGCATGTTGTGGAAGGAGGTGTTACATGGCACAGAATATGTGCCAGTGGTACCACTATCCAACACTGGTCCTTCCTAGTTGGCCACATGTAAGACTTCACTGGTCTCCTTGGGTATATGATGTTTATCAGAATATCACTGATTATCTTCTGCAAGATAATGCATTTGGTTTGAAGATTATTTTTAACTGCCTGCATAAGGTTTACCATCATTGAAAGTTTGCCTCAAAACCTATTTTGTTTCTTCCATCATAAATTAATCAATCACTTTAGACATGCTTCATACAGATATAAGCTGATAGCTAAATACAAGGCTTTTTCAAGGCCAAATATTCCCATTTTCAAAGTCCTATCACAAACATGAAATTATTCTGCCTTGTGAGCAAAATAGTAATAATAAAAAGAAAAAAGTTAACAGTTTTTCTAAAGATTTCGATAAAATGAGTCTCAATACATTTTAACAATAAAAAACTCCAGGGTTTACAAAGCCTGTGCGAACCCTGTTAGAGTTTCCTTAAGTATTGTCACATTTCATAGCTTGTATGTAGCCTGAGATAAAAACATCAATTGGGAGGCTTCTTTCAATGAAACACCATTCTTAATGGGGTCTCAAATATAATATGTCTGCTCATTAAGGTAATTTTAATATTTCCCTGTGTATATACTGTATATATACATGTATAGCAATGATCAATATCTATTCTTGAGATAAAAATTTCATTGCTATGCAAGCCATGCATGAGACATTGTACAATAATGGATGGATGGCTGGATCCAAGTCCAAATAACTGAGCAGGCAACACATACAAAATTTTGAATACAGATTGAATAATTTTATGTTCACAAAGGGAGAAATTATATTCGGTATCTGGATTGTTGGGTATCACTAGCTCAAATTCTGTGCCATATAAATGATATAACACCTTCTTTCACAACATCATATGGAAGGCAATACAAACACAAACATGCCGACATCACTAATATTCTTCATTTATGTGATAAATTTAAGGGGCAGTAGTGTTGAAATTTTAGCTGTTTATCCTGGGATAATATTTAACTGCACACAAGAAAATATTATGATGCTGTTTTTTTTATCTGTGAGCCACAATACTGACATTTAGAATGTACATTTTTTTAGGTTTATGTAATATTGTGAGATTTGACACAAAATGACCCATAGGGTCAAAGGTCAAAGATTAAAAGAAATTCTTTTCAACGCGATAGCTTAAAATTTTTTTATTGAATCTCTCAATTTTTTTACATGAAGTTATCCATGAGTATGGAAATCATCTGATTAGATTTGCAGCTCTTATTTTATTCAGATTTTCGTTGAAACCATGTTTTCAGGGTCTGCTAGTCTATTGGCATTGTCCGTTTTCGTGTGTGACCGAAAAACGAGGCTATGGCGAACATCTTGATTTTTTTATTTAAAAAATTCTTGTTAACGTTATAACTTGAAAAATTATGGTTGGATCTCACCCATTTTTTTTTTTATGTCAATTTACCTAATGAGTATGGAGATGACCTGATAAGATTTAGTGCCTTAAAACCTGGCATAAATAGGTTTTTAGGGTGTCCCGAGTCTATTGGCAATGTCCGTTTTCATGTGCGATCCAAAACAAGGCTCTAGCAGCCTTCTTGATTTTGTCAATTGGTCTTCTATTACAATGATCAAGAATAATAAATCTGCACTATTAGTCAAATTTCACCCTGAAAAAAACGGGGTCCATGCGCGGACCGCGTTATAACCGATATCGCGGTGTAACGATCTGCGCTATAACGGGATTCTACTGTATTGACATAACATATTGGCATCAGTTGTTCCAGATTTGTGACAATTTTGCGTCACTGCATCAGCCGAGGGGTGTTTGAGTGGTTGCACAGAATTTTTGACTGATGTGATCACATGGGTTAAAATAAGTGTCACTGGGACTAGTGGCAGTCAGCCATTTGTTATAGTCAACACGCAACATCTATAATAATACTATGTCACAGTGACTAGTGGCAGCCAGCCATTCATTTTAGTGAGCAAACAACATTTTTTCGTAATTGAGTTTGCACATTAATTAAATACCATGGACCCTTTCACAGATGTACCCATCAATGTACCCATTTATAGCTAAGGTTCACATAGTGACAAATGTACAGATATATACAGTGTACACAAAATTACATATCATATTTGGGAATAAAGCATTTAAAAAGGAAATTCACCTTTAAAAAATAAGGCTTTGGCTGAGCTGGAAACTGACCAGCGAGTGACTTGAAAGTTTGTAGAGTGGGCTTTATTAGTGTGTTTCATGATCATAGATTTTATTTTCAAATCATTGAGGGGGTGTTTATTGGTATTTGTGTGTTTATTTTAATAAATACAGTAGGCCTTTACGCACATTTGTCAATGTTTTTTGTCAGGACTCCCTACTTGATGTTCGTGATATGATCTTAAAAATGGCAATTTTTTGGCCATTTGTAATAAACTTTGAAAAGACTTATAAATATTCCATTGACTCTGTTATGAACCATGCAGCAACACCAAATTGTCTCAAGTTATTTTCATTGAATATTAGAAAATAGGCAATACAGTATTTTGAAACTGGATGAATATGCAACCCCTATCCTAATTAAAGCTGACTTGTTGTTCACATTGTATCTGAACGTTTTTGTTGTTGTTGCAGCAGCTGCACCAACTGATGGACACAGTGTGGAGACAGCCAGCCATCACAATGTGGCAAATCCAAGTATTGGTCCCAGTATAGGAGAGATGTCCGTAGCGATGACTAACAGCTTGAGTGCCAGTGGCAGTCATATGGATCGAGTTGGCGTACTGAGGGATGAGAGTGATCGGGACTCTGCCAGTAACAGAGCAATCGCTGGTGTCAGTCTTAGTGGCAGTCTCTCAGGAAGCACAATGGCTGGACAAACTGGTTTCCAGCACAGGTATGAAATCCCCTCATGTAAAATGCTGCCATTTAAAACCTAGAGGAGCTAACTGCTTACTTTACTACATTTGGTTTTTCAAAGCAGTATGGACCTGTGCTGATTACATTTAATTTTAATACCTGATATTACCCTTTTACCATCGCTAGCCTGGTAAACTGAACTTGTAACTGTAACCCACTGTAAAGTATGGCATGCATGCACATTTTCAAAATATGAAATTCATTTTAATCATCCAACACAAAAAGCTCAAATATTTTGCCTAATTTGCATTTTTTTATTGGACAAATTTTAACAGTTTTTGTCACTGTCAATCAGCTGGGCTCAATATTGAATAATTACCCAAAAAAATCGAGTTACAGATTTGGCTAAAAGGTTTCTTATTCAGCTAATTAGTTGGCTAATGATCTCTATGAGTCAATACCGGTTTATGTTGTCCAGCATCACACACAATGGCCCAGCATTAAGCCAACATTGGGACAATCCTTATAGGGTTTATAGGCCTAAAACAGCAAACATGATTTTGTACCACCGTCTTTGACGCATTGGCAAAACCAACATAATTGTTTAGATGCCTGATTTTTTTTCAGGACATAGGCCTAAGGGGACAGAAAATCATGAAGCTTATTTGACAGGTGCATTCATTTTTAGATTGCATGGGTATTCCTAAATAAAAATCAAATGTGACAAAAGTGATATAGCCCTCTAAAATGCCTATAGAATGCACAAGAGAGCGCCTTTAGTTCCAAATAATTACAAATTTTTTAACGCCTCTGCCTATGCCATTGGCTAACGAGTTACAGATTTGACTAAAGGGTTTCTCATTTGGCTAATTAGTTGGCTAATGATCTCTTTGCGTTAGTACCGGTTTATATTGTCTAGCCCAGCATTAGACTAACATTGGGCCAATCAGTATAGGGTTTATAGGCCTAAAACACATGATTTTATACCGCCGTCTTTCACGCTTGTCCAACAAAGGCCAAACCAGCATGATTTGTTGGATGCCTGACTTTTCAGGACGTATGCCTAAGGAGGAGGGGGGGGCAGAAAATCGTTTTATTAAAACTAGGTCGCTGCCCGTGCACAATTTTGAGGCGAGTCCGTTTGACCTGCCGTGGTTTTAAGGTTGTGGGACAAGGCTGATTATTCGCTCCAATGTAGCCTGTGACCACACTGGATTTTCCAAATAAAAATCAATAATAAGGTGAGCCTGATCTCGTATATCATGAAAATGCAAAGTTAGTTGATGCACAGATAAAATGCAAGAAAAGGAAACTCGCTTGTGTTCAAGCAAGCGTGAAGGCGCAACATCCATCATCTAGGGCCCATGGCAATTTTAATGCCTTGGCGAGACTGCTAGATAAATATCACAGTGCAGGGCGTTCAGCTCACAAGGACCATAGAGGTTACAAGGTCTTATCCAGATAATCATTGTTTGTCGTTTGTGGGCATCCAAGCGTGGAGGCATGACTTTCACCGTAGGCGTGAATGCTCCGGCAGTGATCCAAAAGGCTATAAAATTTGACCCTTGATGTCCCAGGTGGTCGCTTAGCGAAGTTCGAGACTGGTTTTATGCAAAAAAAGTGGTCCGAGTCCCGAATAGGGGGGGTGGTCCACTAAGGGTTAATCCTTAAGCATTACGTCAATAGGAAAGATTTTGGGACTGGACAAAAGTGGTCCGAGACGCGAGGTGGTCCGCTTATTGAGGTGGTCCGGAACCGAGGTTATACTGTATTTCATTTCAATTTCTTTTTAGATATAGAAATAAGCTGCCAGCAATAAATTATCTAACCAAAATTAATTTTGAAAAAAATCTACCGTATATCCCCGTGTATAATGCGATGTTTTTTCTTAGCTATTCATGTCACAAAAATGCACCTCGTATTATACATAGATGTAGAATTTAATACA
This sequence comes from Flabesymbios commensalis, assembly GCA_964017125.1. Classification (NCBI taxonomy): domain Eukaryota; kingdom Metazoa; phylum Annelida; class Polychaeta; order Terebellida; family Flabelligeridae; genus Flabesymbios; species Flabesymbios commensalis. The sequence continues at coordinate 62,678,656 of OZ024915.1, forward strand.
ATTTTTTAGCTCTGTAGCGGTAGTTCAGCGGTACGTTTTCTAGCGGTAGAAACGTAGGTTAGTCGGCGTGTATGGTAAGCAGGCCTATACACAGGATACAACAAGACTGTGCCTTTTCAACTAGTAGCAAACAAGAGACGTTCACCCAGTGCTGGTACAATGTTGGGCCACCGTCAGCGACGCTGGCACAACACTGTACCAGCATTGGGTGAATGTGTCGTGTTTGCTGGGAGCCCCCGTCTCACATTCCCGCCGACGCGCGTGGCACGTTTGACAACCACGGGCAGATATATGACTCCGTTAGTCTGCAACCAATTCACACTCCTGACCTGTTCATTTATATTAATAATGATTTAAAGGGAGGGTGTTAAGGTTTTAAAATATAGTTTTGGCCATTATTTTGGCTTAATTATACTAATCAAAGTACATCCCAAAATAAATCATCATTAAATTTTAAATATATGCCACGAAAAAGTGCATTTGAAGTAGGCCAAATGGATCTCATATTGAGGGTCATAAAAAACGCTCCCACTATCAGCAGCTGCCGTGTGACGTCACACGGTGAAGTCGTATGCCTACAGCAGTCCACTTGCACTGATCCTATAGTGATCCCGCAGTCACTACCCAGTTGTACAGCGTCTTGTTCATGGATTGTCCTACAAAGTTTTAATGTCATCTTTGTTTAAATTGTTATCATGCCAAAACGTTGCGTCTCCGGTTTGTGTAACAATACAAATGAAGATGTTACAGCACTAATAAATGGCCAAAAGATTCCCAAATCGCACGCAAGTGGGATTGTTTTGTGAAACTCGACAGAGCTAACTGGAAGCATGGTAATCCCGCTTATGTTCTGTGTGGTGTTCACTTCAGACAACTTAATGATTTCATATCTTATGGTCAGTGGAGACATACATTCAGTTTTCACTCCCGGCCTACCCAGGGTAAATGTCCCAGAATATATCTAGATCAAACGTCTAGTTCTAACCGTTAGGCCTACTGCTACCAGGGCTAATGATGACGATGATGACTTCAACACCCCCACTTATTACTACCAGAACGCATAGCAATCACGACTGTTTTCATTTCAGCTACTTAACTTTTATACACGTAGAATTGTGGTTCACACCTGTGATACCAGATTGCATTATTCAGATACATTATTATATAAATGATAATTTTTTGAATAAAACTGTTCATAAAAACTCAGCCCCACGGGGAACAAAAATAATTCATATTAGGTGATCAGGCCTACATACTGACCGACCCAGGGTTGTCACCAAAAACTTGGAAAAATTAGTAAGACTAGCCAAACGGCGCTGAAAATAAAATTAATATGTTTATTTACAATATTTCAAACTCTCGCCTGATAAAAGTCAATAAGAGCGCCGTTGGGGTTAAATTCCATAATTTTGAGAATTATTTTGTAAATAATTCAATGAATAAATACGACCGAACTTCCCATAGCATTGTTCTGAGACGTCGAGCGCAGATGGTTTAACCATCAACATGCCTCGCTTTTTAATGAGAAAATGAAAATTCCTGTGACGTATCGACATAAACCAGGGAATTACCATGATGACATCGCCTACCCAGCAAACACAAAACATTTGTAGACCTATAACACTTGTACAATGCTGGAACAACGTCGGAGACGTTGGGCCAGAGTTGTACAAATGTTATACAAATGTTTTGTGTTTGCTGGGTAACCACATTGGTCCAGCATTGGCGGTGATGGGGATTTAGACAAATTTGTTGTGTCCGAGCCGTTACGCTTCGCAACTCGCATCAGATCCGGCGAAAGGGGGGCATGGGGTCATTAGCATTTATGGCAGGGCGGTTATCAAGGATGCGCGTTGTTTGAATACAATGTCGATCTTTGATGGAAGTGAAGAGAGAAATTCTCAAATTCGACGTTTTCGAAGCAGACCTTCTTTCTGATTCTATTTTCCTTGGTTTAACTTTCGTTAATAGGCTACCAAATATCATCAAAATCGTTTGAGAATTTTGACTGAGTCAGAGTGAGTTGACGGGGGAGTTCACAGGCTCACTACTCTCTGAGAAATCGGATAAATCTCCATCGCTAGTTGTAGCCATTTTGACGGAGACCTCTTCATGACTTCAACGTGTGACGTGCCAGGCTGTTCGGGAGTTTCCGTGACCGTTACAGAATCCGAAGTGACTTCGGCTCGAAAAATCTAACAAAAACATTATTTTTACCAATAATAAAAAAAATTAAGTAAAAATTAAATCAGCTGTTTTAATTAATAGGATATGTTCCATTTATTGATGCTCACCCAACCTTAACCTTAACACCCTCCCTTTAATCTAAGATCGCCTTTCATATGGGCGTGTTCTATTGTGTACGACAAATCTGAACATGATATTTTCCTATTGGAATGAGAGAATGCGTTGATGAAATATAACAGGATATCACTGTTTATATCTCCTATCGCAAATTCTATACATGTAGGCCTCAGAATGTCCATATTGCTGGGATAACATTAACACCTACCGCTGTTGCCGCGGCTGATACGGTATTGAGCAAATGGTGGTATCTGTTAGCTGTAGCTCATGAAGCGCTGCTGTGTTATTGCACCCGGACACCTTATACAACCAAACACCTCTTGTGTCTAGACAAAGCGGCTAGTCTGCAAATGTTTTACAATCACATTGCATCTTGGAATGTTCTTATTTGAGCACGACGATGTTAAAATATGGTCTTTGTAATAGATAAATTAAAATAATATAAATTTGTCGGCGAAATATAAATACGGGTATTTTAAAATCTGTGTGTATATATATGTAGCCTATGCAGGCCTCAGAATGTCTGCCCATCGAGACAGTCCCGATGACATCCACTCTGCCGTGGAAAATGGAAATACAGTATCTGCTTACTTTACAAGTAAGCAGATACTGCCCTTTGGTTTTGTAGAGCTGTACTGTTGCCGCTGTTCCAGTCATTGAGCATCGTCTATGCAGGTGTCACAGCGCTATTTAGTAGAATAAGATAATATCCATGCCTCACATTTAGATGGCCCAGAACGCTGCCGACCGGGACGCTGCCGACATCCAAAATTTGAGGTCGTATTATACAGAGGGGTAGACGTTTTTCAGGTCATCCTAGGCCTCAAATCTTAACTTATTATACATGGCGTCGCACTATACGCGGGGATATACGGTATATTTATTTGAAACTGATGGAAGATGGAACATAACTTTGCCACAGACTTTTAAATAATAAAACACAAGCACAATTCTTTCCGTGTCACATGTAGCCATGTGAGATCAGAGCACGTCTTCTGCTCGCCAAGAAGTAAGGGTGGGATACGTCAGCACAGACATACCAGTGCTGATTTATTTTTGGGCCAGTGTCGTGAAACATTAAGCAGCATTGTAATAGTGTGTGGTGTGTACAGCGGGAAACAATTAGCTATCCAAACTCTTGTCACTATCAAGTTCACGTCAACTGGCGTCTACAGATTACGTTACCATACCCTCGGCTACGGAGATGTCGTCTCTCTGATTGCGTAACCAGTGCTGTTGTTTGGCTGGCTGTTATTTTTTTGTTTAAATAATATCAGTTTTTAGCTTATCCGGCCTTTAGGCCTTAGATGAGCTTATGCCACACAATTCACAAGAAATGCTTCTCCCTCAGCTCTTATCCCATTTCAATTTTGTTTAGTTTGTTTAAAAGAGCTCAGGCCTGTCCATTGAAGTTCATCACGAATTTCAGAAGTTTTAATTATTAATTAACTTGACCTAATTAAGACCTAATTAGGACACTTTGGCCGCAATTCACAAGAAATGCTTCTCCTCCCTCAATTCTTATTCGATTTCAATTTTGTTTGGTTTGTTTGAAAGAGCTCGTGCCTGTGCATTCAATTCCTCACAGATTTCAGAAATTTGTATTATTAATTAACTTATGACCTAATTAAGACCTTATTAAGGCACTCTGTCCACAATTCACAAGAAATGCTTCTCCTCCCTCAATTCTTATCCAATTTCAATTTTGTTTGGTTTGTTTTAAAGAGCTCGTGCCTGTGTGTTAAATCTCCTCACGGATTTCAGAATTATTTTTTTAATTATTATTTAACTTATGACCTAAATACAGTAGGACCTAATTAGGGCACACTGTCTACAATTGACAAGAAATGCTTCTCCTCCCTCAATTCTCCCAAATTGTTTGGAAAAGCTCGTGCCTGTGCATTAAGCATCCTCACAAATTTCAGAAATTTTAATTAATAATTAACTTATGACCCAATAAAGACCTAATTAGGGCACTCTATCCACAATTCACAAGAAATGCTTCTCCTCCCTCAATTCTTATCCGGTTTCAATTCTGTTTAATTTGTTTGAAAGAGCTCGGGTCTGTGCATTAAACGTCATCACGGATTTCAGAAATTTTAATTATGAATTAACTTATGACCTAATTAAGACCTAATTAGGGCACACTGTCCACAATTCACAAGAAATGCTTCTCCTCCCTCAATTCTTATCCGATTTCAATTTTGTTTAGTTTCTTTGAAAGAAATCCTGCCTGTGCATAGAACTGCCTCACGGATTTCAGAAATTTTAATTTGTAATCAACTTGCCCTAATTAAGGATGAGCTTCTGTGTCATTGACACTGTTTTAACTACCGGCTAAATTGATTTGTAAATTTCCCTGAAAGGCACTATAAATCGATATCACTTAGGTAAATCCAGCACTAAAACCTGCGAAATGCACTTTTAAAACCCAAATGTTTGCATGGTATTGGCAGTCCTGCATGGGACACATTCAGTACTCCATAAATATTTGTTATTATTGCCCACCTGGGCTAAAAAGCATATTGTCCAGCCCGGGTAAGTATTAAAAACAATGAATGAAATGAACACTGGGATGAGAATCATAAGTTATATTTACTTTATACTTATTTATTGATGAATGTTTGATTTTTAGCCATAAAATATATATTTTTTCTGTTTTTATTAAGTACCACCCAATCAAGTCTCCACCCACTATGTGGTGGCGGAGACTTATTGTTTTTGCTGAGTCCGCCCACCGCCGCCGCCGCCGCATTTCATTTCTGCTCTCACTCGAAAACCCCTGCTCGGATTATTTCCAAATATTTGCAGTATGCATATTGGCCCTGGGGAATATGCCTGGTGAATTTTTTTTTCGTTTTTTTCAGTTTCTTCAACAAAATCAAAGGTGGCCGCCAAAATCCAAATCCTATGTCGCTCTTTAGAGTGTGAACCCCTTCATGGATTTGTTTCATATTTGGTTGAAAGGAAAGACCTTACCCTGGAGATTTGCTAAAAAGCTTCTGGCGTGATTCTGATACTAAAAAGTTTTTTTACATTTCATAATTTTAGCGTATATTTAAGTTTTGCTCATTTTGGCCATCAAGTTTGGTAATATAGCCATACTCCCCTACTTGGATTATTTCTAAATATTTCCAGTTTGCATATTGGACCTAAAAAATTTGCCCGATAATTTTAGGGGCGTTTTTCACCTTTTTAAACAAAAGCTAATATGACCGCCAAAATCCCTTGTCACTCTCTAGAGCTTGAACGGCTTTATGGTTATTACTTTTTGGTGTGATTCTGATGATAAAAACTTTGCTTCTCTACGTTTCAGAATTTTGGCTGAGATTTCAGTTTTGTTCATTTTAGCTATTATAAAAATTTGGTAGTTTAGCTATACACCCCTGCTCGGATTATTTGTAAATATTTGCAGTATGCATATTGGCCCTAAGAAATTTGCCTGGTTAATTTTTTTTGCGAAAATCCTTGATGGCCGCCAAAATCCTATGTCGCTCTCTAGATAGAGCTTGAACCGCTTTATTTCGTCTCTATATCTAGCCTAACTGGTGAATGGGCAGCACAACAATTATAAAAATTTGCAGTTCTAGTCTATGTACATGTTTACATCATACGGTCATATTAAGAACCCGAAATAAAATCACCGATTTTTTTATGATTTTAGCCTGGGCCAGTCCCTTTAACTATAATCAAAATTTGGTAATAGAGCTATAAAACCCTGCTGGGATTATTTCTAAATATATGCAGTATGCATATAGGCCCTAGGGAATTTGCCCTGTAAATTTTTATGTCTTTTTCTCAGCTTCTTTAACAACATACAAGATGGCGGCCAAAATCCTGTGTCACTCTAGAGCTTGAAATACTTCATGGATTTGTTTTATGTTTGGTTCAAAGGAAGAACCTTACCCTGGACATGTGCTGATTAGTTTTTGGTGTGATTCTGATAGTAAAAACTTTGATTTTTTTTACGTTTCAGAATTATAGCGGATAATTTAGTTTTGTTCATTTTGGCTATCATCAAAATTTAGTAATGTGGTTATACAGCTCAAATATCATCTTTTTTGTATGCTCACTGTCCCTGAGAAAATTGTCAGATGAATTGTTTTTCTTTTTCTTCATTTTTTCAATAAAATTCAAGATGGCCATGTCACTCTCAAGAGCTTGAACTGTTTCACCGATTTGTTCCGAGGAAGCAACTTACCCTGGACATATGTTGATTTGATTTTGGTGTGATTCTGACATCATATTTTAGCTGGTTTACATAAAAATTGGAGACAGTACTATATTTCTCTATAATCAATGTATTTTGGTTGCTAAATCTATGTTGGGCCGGTGGAGACGCAAGCTTTGCCTCTCAGGCAAATTTAGTAAGTTTTACTATTGCCCACTTAAGCATTATTTCTCAGCATGGGTCAATATTTAAATTTAAGGAATGAAATGGACAATGAGATGAGAATTAGTTTACTTATTGGTTGATTATTGATAAATGTTTATAATTTTTTTATAATTTTTATTATTGCCCACTCGAGCTAAAAAAGTATTATTGCCCAGCCAGGGTTTTCCTGGGTTTATCCACCTCGGGAAAACCCGGGCCGGGTAATATTGCCAACCCTGATGCTGGCCAGTCATTGAAGCAACATTGGCGCAATGCCTCATTTTTGTGGTGAAATGGTTACATAGGCCAATCCCTAGGTCCAAACACATAAGGCCTTTGGCCCTAGTTCCCTGACTATTATGGAAGAAACACCACCACTATGCTGGAACATGGTTATCATCGCAGATGTTTCAAACAAACATAAAATGTTGACCCTGTGTTGCTTTAATGTTGGTAGAGCGTCATAGATAAAGGGTACACATTAACCCTTTCACCACTGAAGCCCGTTTTTATGTGCTGAATGCTATGGCATTCAGCACATAAAAACCCCACAGCCCGTTTTTATGTGCTGAATGCTATGGCATTCAGCACATAAAAACAGGCTTCAGTGGTGAAAGGGTTAAACCAGCGGTTATTTATGTAGCAGAGAAAACAATTTTTTTTCAGGATGGAAATTCAAGCAGAACTTGCAGCAGGATCTACTATACAAAAGCGAGCAAGTCTCAGTAGTGAATCCGCTAACTTCAGTCTGGATGCCAAATCAGCAACAGTGTCATTTGGGGATGACGCTAGTACAAAAGCTCTTGCAGGCTCAATTTGTACAAGGTATACAAAATTTCCCTGTAATGTATTATTTTTCTTGGTTATGCTTTTTTTAATGTCCATATTCATAATTGTCTACCTACCTATCTCAGGGCTAGACATTTAACATTTGAAGGTACTTGCCATGTTTATGATGTTGTGTAACCAATCAGTAAAGTTTCTTGCCCTCCTTATGTGAGTACTTGAATGAATCATAAAAACAGTGTTTTTTTCATATTGCACACACACATCCCTCAGGGGGTGTAGATGTGCCTTTTAGGAGACATGACCTCTCACCTACTATCTCTTGAGCGGAAATAAATTAGACACTAACAATCTCGTTTCTGGAGCATATCTCTGAAACCCCTTGGATATATTTATTTTATATTTGACCCACACACACCTCTCCCAGGAGGTGTAGATATCTTTTTGGCGGTCATTACCTTTCACCTACTTTCTGACCTCCACTTCTGAGCTAACATAGTTGGAGGCTAACAGATCTGTTTGTTTAACTCAACTTAGCAACTTAAAGTACTAGTGAACCCACATTAAAAATGATCCATTTCCTGAAAGGACTAAAGCCTAAAGAATCATTTTCCCGGCATTGAGAGGTACATGCCCTGGGAAATGAGACAGCCATCACTATCCCATCACTGTATCCAATCTTTTATACATCAAATGAAAATATATGAACTATTTTCATTTATTTTTTTTAAATTATTTATTTACAAGGTATCCACATTACTAGTAGGGCTCAAAATATATATTCTCCGACACATCAATATCAGAATGTATCTATGCCTGTGGTACAAGTGGTGAGCTGTAGGAAACTAGTTATGCCACTTCTTTTTGTAAAGTAAAGTACTCACTAAATAATTCATCAATTCTCCTGCGTTTTTTTAGCATATTAAGGTGGAAAATTTACAATTTGTGAATGTAGCTTCATTTTACTATTGATCCAGAAATGCTTACAGTATGTTGGGGATAATTTATTAAGACTGATTGTACCGACAGCACTTGATAAAACATTGCTTCAACTTAGGTTTGTGAGAGTGATCATCTCACTCAAATCCAGTTAACATTCACATGTTTTCCCATAAAAATATGGTGTCCTGTAATAGTACATCTTTTCATTTTGAATGAACTATACTCACGACAATTGTCAAATGGTTCTCGGTGGCCCCATCTTTCAATTGGCTGACAATTCTTTTGAGACACATAATTCATTAGAAATATAGAAAGCTTCAAACTTCCAATTCACACCACATATTTTGCCATTTGCTTGCCATACTTGTAGATTTTGTACAATTTTTATACTGTACTTAATAATCTATGCATGCTATGTCGGACTAAATAAATTAATCTTTCTGTTGAAATTGATAATATTTTTGTATTTTATTTTTAGAGACAAAGATAGCATGTCAGCTATTGTTCCTTCACATGAAGTCCACCTGGACGTTACTGGCACATCTGCTAGATATCTGCACGGTAGTACTAGCCATGGCTTAGACACAACTTCACGTCCTAGTACCACATCAGCCCTGCCCAGCAGTCAGGGCTCTCCAACATCAACACGGAGTGTGAATTTTGCAGGTGATGAAGTTATTGAATATACAGTGCCGTGTAGTAAACGCTACAAGAGGCAGAGTCTGAGTGTGGGGGACAGCATATATGAGCATGCAGAAGGGGCAGGGGATGGACTGGGAGCATTAGGTTTAGCCAGTAATATGAGTAACTTGGATGCCATACCACGAGGACCTTCATCACCACCAGGTCTGGCATCTGCACCCTTACAGATCAGTGCCTCGTGTAGCCTCACTCATGCTTCACCTCGCAGTGTCACAAGCGCTGATAACCTGCTCGACCCTCGAGTGTGTCCCTCCAGATTTTGTGAGGGCGGCATAACACAGGTGGAAAATGACCGTCCTTCACATCATCTAGTCCCTGGCAGACCACGTCTGGACAGTACATCTACTGATAGCACTAGTGTAGAGACAGTGAGCATCATGCCAGATTCAACAGCCAGCTCTGTCACTCTCACCCATCAGAACACTAACCTAGGCACAGCGGATTGTATCGGTGCAGCAGCTGCTGCTGGAATGAACATGCATGTACACAACAGCAATAGCAACTGTTACTACGCCCCTACTCATGGTAGCGTTCACAGCTCACAAAGTTCTAGTGTATCCTCCTCCCATGCTTTATGTGCTAAGTTAAGCGATGATACTGATGACTCTGTGTCCACATCAAGTTCCTGAATCTGTCTTGTTGCCAATCATTTATATTTTACTCTGTTTTGCCCCCGCTTTCATGTCTGGTGATTCATTCGTACTGTGCTTGTAACTGATTTTGTATCTTGTTCACTACATTTCTTGAATGACAATATATAGTAAATACTCAATTATTTTTTGTGCAATACTTAAGTGCCAAAGACTATATAAGAAATTGTTGATATGACTTCTAAATTCAAGTGGGTGAAAATTCTATTCACAAAATAAGTACTTTTGGGATAATTAATTTATAACCAGATTTCCTATAAAAAAACATACATTTTTTCTGAAAATTAATTGAGAAGGATAATCAACTTAAAAAAAGTTATGTATCATAATTAAAAAAATTTATGTTAATAACACAAATCTGTCATAGCTCTACATGGGTTATCAGGTTATGTCAATGTTGAAACAATTACAAATATTTTTATTGATGACTTTTATTTTTTGTCAACAATTAGAAGAAAAAAGGAGATAAATTGTCAAGTGATGCTCTCTTGTAATGCATATCCCTTTCCATTTCTCTACAAATTTCAAAACTGAAGGACCCCGTAGCTTAGTATACTCCATTAGCATGAACTAAAATAGTTTTATATTCAAGAGTAATGTATTTCAACCAAGAAACCATTTTGTCCACTCATGCTGAATTGATTCATGCCCCGAACTGTATTATTACCATAATTATAACAAAGCCAGGATTCTTCTTTCCGTGCCAAATGTATTTGCAATATATTAGAACGCTGTGTATCTGCATATATTATAACGGTGATGCTATTCAAATATCAAAGCTAGATATTTGACGTGTAATAAATATGCAATGTTTATTAAATCATTATTGACATATACAGCAGACTATTTTTTACATTATATTCATCAAAAGAAAACAGGAAATTCACTCAGTTAATCTATTGATTCTGCATCTGGTCACGGCATATGTGGAAATTGTATCCTCAAGCTGAAGTTGGCAAAAGTTTATAAGAGATGCATACTTTTGTAATTTATTATTAAGTGAAGTTTTTAGCCATTGGAAGTTGAGATCAACCACATTCCAACAGATAACAGTACACTAATTGAAATCTATTTCCCAGCAGCTGTGATTGTCTCTGATTTTTCACAAATCTCTGGTACAAATCTTTGTTTCGATGCTAGTAGACCTATAAAGCTTACAATTTTCAGTATTCCTTACCTTTCAAGTTTAAGCCATGTTAAGTTCCCAGTCAATGTGTTGGTTTGTGTGAAGGGTTATAGGCCTATACCTGTCATCTTCTAGAGGAAGAAAAAGTTAGTGTTATTGTATGTTGTCACACTATATTAAACTGGTAGCCCCATTAAAATGTGACTGGTATACCGGAGCCTCTGGCTGTAAGTGAAGCAGTAACCCCACAAATTGTCCCGGTTCCAGGGTTGAACAGGCATGCCCTACAAGTCATGTTACGTCATATCACTCGGCTACCTGTCATGGTACATTGTATGGCTCTGCTACCTGTCCTGGTATATTGTATGCCTTTTCTACCTGTCGTGGCACATCATATGACTCTGCTACCTTTTATGCTACGTTGTAAGCCTATGACTTTCTACCTGTCATGGTACATCAAATGACCTTGATACTTGTCATTGTACGTTGTGTGATTTTGCTACTTGTCATAGTTCATTGTATGACTTTGCTGCCTGTCATAGTACGTTGTATGCCTTTTCTACCTGTCATGGTACATCATCTGACTTTGTTACCTTTTATGATACGTTGTAGGCCTATGACTTTCCTAACTGGGATGGCACGTCATATAACTACCTGTCATCGTACTTATATGACTTTGCTATCTGTCATGGTACATTGTATGACTTTGCTTCTTGTCATGGCATGTCATATAACTATTTCTACCTGTCATGGAACATTGTATGACATTGTTACCTGTCATATGGCTTTTTACTCCACGAAAACGGTATGAATTTTTTTTCAATTTTGCAGGACATGAAACTGTGATATTAGTTGAATGTATATTGTTGATATTTATTGTACTTTGTAACACACTAATCTAGGCTGATCTGGGAAATTGATAAATAATACTTGATTTTGATATTTTCATTTCTGTTCCATGATATATTTTACTGAAGCCTTCAAATAAATATCTAAAAATACAATGTAGGCTTTTTTGTGTCCTTACTTTATTTTTAAAGATTTTTTTACATAAAATTGTCATACATATTATTAATGCTTTATAATACATGTACACCCAATATCTACTGCCAAATAATGCAGCAATAAAAGCCCATTGTCTCTGAGCTTGACTCCAAATTTTTTTGTGGGCGCAAAAACTCCATAACTTAAAGTCTGAAATTGTTCAAATTTTACATTCATTTATCACATTCCCCACGATGTTGAGATGTGCAAGTGATTTTTTAAGGTTTTACTGAACTTAAAAATTGGTAAATTTCAGTAATAATTCAGATTGTACAATCACATTACCCACCATCTGGAAATGTACATGTGATTTTACTGAAATTTAAAATGGCCACCACAAAATCGACTTCCTAAATATTTGTGACCCCGAATGATTATATAGGAGTTCAGGCCTCTTGTTTATGGTATGTAATAATGTTTACTATTCTGATATAATTAAGGCTCCCCCTACCAGGGCGAGGCTTTTTATCCCTCGCCCGATGAAGTGGGGACTGGGGGTATCACCTCGGATGTCCGGCCGTCCGTCTGGATGGCCGCATTTCGTTTCCGCAGCAGAACTCTGTCACCCGTGCATGGATTTCTTTAATTTTTGACACACACATCCCTTAGGGGGTGTAGATGTGCCTTTTCGGGTTTTTGAAATTTCATCTACTTAATTGGCCGACCAAATTTTCAACATTATCAGGATTTCAGGCATCGCGAAAAATCTTTTTGTCATGGTGGACATCGGTCCAGTGTACTTTAAAAATATAGTGGAACAGACAAAATTTTGGCGGACATAATTTTCAATTATACATTGGATGTGTCAACAATGTGTGATAATATTAATATGAGATTCATGCATTCAAATTTACATAAATGCAAGATGATGGCGGACAAAAAACAAAATGATTGTTACTCAGGTGTTGAAACGTGCACAGGAGATGAAAAGTGAGCCATTGTCTCAACTGTGTACTGTCACCGTTTCAAAACCCCATCAACGTAGTTTTAGAGCAGCCGCGCACGAAAAATGGGTCACTTTTTAGGGGATTTTTTTTTTTTTGCCAGAGAATAATAAATTCCATAAAATATATACCAGTTCAATAAATACTATAAAACGAGATGTATGGTTTCATTGAGGGATATATATATATACCCTCTTAATGGCAACTTACTCAAATTAAAAAAATGCTGACTTGCGACCATCATTGACTTCAATATCTGTAATATACACAGTAATCTAGATAAATGGATCATTATCGTAGAACAGAATGTGAGACTTCAGGGAAGTATGCACCCTGTAAATTTTTTATGACAGGGGCGGGGCGGTGGACTATGGTGGCCAGCTGGCCTCTTGTGTTTGTACGGTTTCGTCCGCCGCCGGCTGCGGTTGCGCATGGCCGCCGCCTCTCATCCATACCATCACCCTGATATCTAAAAAAACGCTTTTTCGCTTCATTTGGTGTTCAGCATACTGGATGCAAGTAATAATTACCAAGCTGCATCAATTTTTCAGAAAGTTCGGAAAAATATTCGTGTCATGGCGGCCATCTATAATATTTTTTTTGTCAAATTAGGACCTTGTCGCCCTGATATTTACAAAACTGCTTTTTTGATTCTTTTTGTGCACAACATACTGGATGCAAGTATCAATTCCTAGGCTGCATCAATTTTTCAGAAAGTTTGGGAGAATATTCGGATCATGGCGGCCATCTTTAATCTTTTTTCGTCAATTTAGCACCTTGTCACCCAGATAACTTCAAAGCGGCTTATCCGATATACTCAATATTTAACATACTGCATAGTAGTATTATTTCCTAGACTGCATCAATTTTTCAGAAATTTCGGAAGAATATCCGGGTCATGGCGGCCATCTTTTTTTTGTCAATTTAGGCCCTTGTCACCCTGATAACTTCAATATTACTTGATAACTACATGTACAAATTGATTATCTGGTAAAATTATAATTAATGTTTAACTCCTTTTTGAAAAGTGCGAGTGGGAGCCTTTTTGGGTGTTTCCATGGTAAACACTTAAATCTAGTTTATTATATTATTAAGAAATGAACAGTGAGACATACAGTGCTTTGCAAATTAATTGGGACACCTGTGAATTACAACGTCATTTTGAGCATTTTTAACTAGTAGTCAGGGAGCACCTGTAATCCCGTGTGAATTTAGTGGTGAAAGCAAACCAGTCACTTAGTTTGATAAAGGGGACGCCTAAAAACATAAAATACTTGTTGGCAGTCTGAAATCCTAGTGGTAAATTTTTGGTGGGGTGTTAAAAAAACGGGCAAATTTATACTCAATTGGCTTTTCCGGCAGTCAACGTTTGCTTATTTGTAGGAATAGAAATCTTTAAATCAGTCAATTTTTTACATAAAAAGTTTAATATAAGCAGTTCATAACATTTGAATATCCTTTTTAAATACCATGGTGCAATACAACCATTATTTGAATGTGATACTGATAAAAAACAAACAAATTCACTCCAGCCGAGTACTGTTTAAAAAAAACATAAACCGATTGAAGCATATTCAACTTAAAATGTTTAACTCTGCACAAGTCCATTGACTGACTTGGCATATACTAAAGTCCTGGGGCTGATTCTGAAAACTTAGATGAGGTTTTATGGTATATTTTGTTTCTTTGGTTCACCAGCTTCCATTTTAAAAACATTACCCCTATCCAAATGTGTCCGAAAGAGGACCATTTCCTGCAGTCGGTCACAGTGCTCTGATGAAAATGTGAATATTGCCATTTGTGCACTTGTAGCTGACAAAAACCATAACAATTATTTCAAATTTCACCCAGTACGTATTTAACAGTATACTTATATATATATATATAATATTGCAGTGTAATAATTGGTGTCTACCTGGGCATAAATTAAAATTAAATAAAAAATTCTGCAAAAAAATGAGAAATCAATTTTTTTAAAGGCGATTTTTTTCCTTTCTGACACATTTTTAGAGGGGTAATGTTTTGAAACTAGTTACATACATACCAAATAAAGAAAAAAAAGTGAGAAACCTATGTTCTTTGAGGGGGTGCAGCAAACTCTGGATTTAGACTAGTTCTCAGAATCAGCCCCAGGACTACTAGATGTATACAGGTATAGGCGTATATCACAAATAGAGCCTATTACATATGAAATTGCTGAGTAAGAGAATATAGTCATTGTCACTTAATAGGCTGCAGATAGCGATAGGCAAAATGGACTGAAAACTAATTATTTTCAATGAGGAAAGTATATCACTGTTAGCTAATGCATCGTCTGTCTATTGATCAAATGTCTTCTTGTGGAGTATTTACCAGGCAGGTCATACACAACTAGTGTCTATCACCATGATAAAAGTCATCACTCATCATCAGCCACCTCATCGCACTCTGGAACTAGCTGTTCTGAGCTCTCATAGGCTTCTTCTCCATTCCATGAGCAACCACAGATGTCAGAGCGGTTAAGGCCTGTCTTCCCGCAGGAGCATCTTCCAGATCGGCACTGCTATTTGCAGCCACACTTCACCAAGTGGAGGACAGATTCTGGGGCTGGAAGCTGAGTAGTCATGACTGGGGTCCATCCATCATCCTCCTGCTTCCACCCGTAGTTTTCCGGGGGGTGGAGCCACAGGCTGTGGTACTGTAACGTGGCTCGAAATAATGGCTTGGTGATGGGCGCGTCGAATAGCCTGTCGCATGTCACCAGGACTTGGAGGCAGTCTCCCTGATTTTGTCTGTTTCTTCTTGAATAACCACCATCGCAGCTTCTTCACTGAGACAATCTGGGTTTGTGGTTGGTAGACTGTGCAGATAAATTGCTGAATGGGAGCAGCTGTGTCATCCTGCAGCTCATTGGTAGTTCCCTGGTTGATCAGAGCAGTGAGTATGCCCTGACTGGAGTCTTGAAATGCCTTTCAGAAAGCATGCTTGCCTTTTCCTGTAAAACTGCCAGTGTTGTCACTGCCACTCATGGCATGCAGGCCTGGTAGTGCCGCTGCTTTGTGTGGTCTTAAGGCCTCATAGATAGGGCCTAGTTGAATGGTCCTACTCTTTCTTCCTGCTGTTATGACAAACGTTGTATCCTTACACAGTTCCGGATAACGTTTCACAGCCAGAACAAGAACGTCTGTGTCAGGGGAGCAAATCATGATGCTTGTTGCACAACAGGCTGTGGCATCAGCTGCATGTAGAATCAGGTATGTATCAGCCTCTTCGTAGTCACTGTCCATGTTGTCTAGGTCCTGACAAGATTTTGTATGCACTTTATTTAGGAGAGGCTATCTCAACTGTTTCAGACTAATTCGACCCCAAGGAACAACATGGGATGTATGCCAAATTCTCCATCCGGGACGAATAGTCTGAAAAATGCCCTCGCTTTTCAAAAAAAGTGTATTATTTATCGGAAATGTCGATTTTACATATTAAACTATATATTCTTATTTTATCTTGCAGTTTATGTTCTGAGATATTTGAAATATTTAAAATGTCCATGTTTGTCATTTCTTAGAATATTTTTTTTGGGGGGTATTTTTTGGATTTTTTTACAAAAAATACGTTTTTTTCATCACGAATGCTGATTTTACTTATTTAGCTATATATTATAATCTTATCATGCAATGTATGTCCTGTGGCACTTATGTTATGCTGAATACGCATGTTTCATAGTTTATAGAAATTTTTTAGATTTCTTTTGAATTTTTCATATATTTTATGTATGAAAATAATCTTCCCATATTGTAGTTTGCCGCCAATAATCGCCACTCCCTGCGGTTTGGTACGTGGAGTCTAGTCGTCAGTCAGCTCTTATAACATCTGATAATTTTAACCATATTCTGGTCTGTGGATGGTCAAACCATCTAAAGATTGACCCCCCGCTATAGCCGTGCACTGCATATGATGTGCACTGATGAATCTGTAGCATATCCGTCTGGGCTCTAAGTTTAGTTCATACTGCTCGAAATAGCCACGATCTGAGAATAGAGTGTTTTAAGACAGAAACTATATCAATTTCATCAAAGATTCGTCTAGTTTATGTAATAACCATAGATATCAATGCAACAACAAAGTCGTAAAATGTCTTTTCATGTGCACTTTTCCTCACAAAGTCGATGAGAATATTATTGTGATTTGCATTGTTGCATATTGCAATAAAAAACATTTTTTTTATTTAAATTTAACACGATCAGTTTAACCTTCCTTCGTGTAGCCCAACAACTGATCTATTTTCAAGTGTTATAACATCTATAAAATGTAAGTACTCTTTTACAGGAATAATTTTGTGAACATTTAAAAAGGACAGCATAGTCACAAATATGTCATTACTGGGAATAAAGTCATGGTAAAGTGATAGATACAAAAATACCCCACGCGTAGCTCATTTGTTAAATCTTTAATGATTGGATATATAAATCAGAAAATTATGTATCTAAAAAAAGTAATAAATGTGAAAAAAGTTTGTACCTAAGTACGCTCAAATGCATTCAAATTTGTGAAGATGATGAATGGTATATAGGAAGCAGCTCTTATAAAAGTTAGTGGTGGAAACTAGCTCTCACTCAAAAAAAGGATGCAGTAGCGCTGTGGCGAATCATTAAACTCCCAAAAAGATGAGATTGAAAAACTATCACTTCAATCACAATTTCATTAACGCAAAAGTTGTGGCCATGATGTTTTGAAGGTATCCAATCAATGGGCATATTTAAAAAATAACTTGATGAAGGTGTTGGCTTGTATGAAGGAAGATGAAGCTGATATAATTAAATATTCGAGGATCGAATCTGAAAAAATTGCTATCGATATACTCAGTCAACCATCACCTAAATCAAACTCATTGTCCATAAAAACACTTCAAATTTGTTGTTCAAATCGGAGGTAATACAAAGCTCGATATGTATTGATGACACCTGACATGATCACATCGGTACAGCATTATATTGCCACCTCAGCGTTTGTCTTGGTTGACAAAAAAGTGTCAGGTCATAACTCAAGTCCAAATGTCTAAACGATGTCCATAAATCAATCAGCAAGGGCCTGAAACATCTTTAAAAACCGACTTTATGGCCTGTGTTAGATAAATATCACTGAAGAAGCTGAGTAGGCCTACACCTGAAAAGACTTCGATGTTTTATTGACATATATGGTTACTATAAAAGCTGGATACAACTCCGACTAAATCCGTATATTGTTTGACTTTTATACAGATGACATCTATAAGAGAGAAGGAAAGTCATAACAGTAAACAGCATTATCAGAGAGCTTAAGGATGTATCCTGTAAGCAAGACTGCCTTTCACGCTGTCTATGCTCAGTGACCTACTAACATTACCATGTTACTACACGCATGTGAACTGTACAACATATATGTGTGGAAAATGGCATGGGTCGTGTCAAATGAACATACTTTGCCATTCTTGTCTTAACTAGACACATAATGTAGCTGATGATGGGATTGTGTTTCGTGCACATACATTTTTTTTAAATTCATAGTGCGAGATGTGCATCTGTTACTTCCCTATACACGCAGGTGTATGTGTGTGCTTAATGTACGGCACCACTGTCTATAGTTGCAGACGGATTGGACTCATAGAGCTTTGGGCTGTGTACAGTGAAAATCTGATAAGAGAATTGTTACCAGTCAATGGTAAGCAGTAGGTTTACAACATTGGGGATTAGCTTCATGACACTTTTAAGCCTAAACAAATACATGGGATATGTATGGCACCGGGGGATAAACTTACAAAATGTCTTGCAGCACGCCATGCTTACCAGGGCTGATTCTAAATTAAACTTACGAGCCCAGATTGCTATTCTGATTCGTCAGTGCACATGCACCTACAGTTCATGGCTGTTGGGGAGGGGGTCAGATTAAAAAAATTCAGATGCTGTGAGAACTGACTTGTGACTACTCTCGACACACCAAACTGCAGACAGTGGCGATTATTGCAGGAAAACTATAATATGGGCAGTGTCTGTGAGTGAGCGAACGGCACTGCGTGTGAGAGTGAAGACTGATATGTTCAGGCCGACAATATAATTAATTTCCCGTGTATGGCCTACCCAGCTGATACGAATAGCAATAGAAATGACAGATATATTCTTGGTCAAATGTCTAAAACCATCAACATTAATTTTCTGTCAATAGTTGAATTGTGTTCCGATTCTTTTCATAATAATTATTGCCCTCAATATGGACCTTGACTTCGAACCGGTACATTTATTTAGAGATACAACAATAATTATTTTTATTATATAATCAGGGAAAATCAGGAGTTCCTGTAATTGACAGCTTAAGTGTTGATGGCCTATCACTTTCCTGTACTGGCGGAAAATGTGTTGCCTGAATGAATCTCCATGCCGCATGCAGATTCGTTGCTGTAAGTACCGCTAGTGTAAGTGAGGGAGCAACCAATAAAACCGTATCACTGAATAATCATGCCTCGCAATCACTGGATATGCCATCTATCCAAAACAAATTGTGATAAAGTCTGATTATCTGATTTAAAAAAATCCCCAAAAAATCCTTATGCCACAATCATCATCATGTACCTCTTAGTAAATTTAGCTGCGAAGAAAACCGTATTTTTCGCAAAAATCAGTCAAAATGATTTTCATACACAAAATATATGAAAAATTCAAATAAATCTAAAAATATTCTATAAACTATTCTGTGTCACAGGACATAAATTACATGATTATAATATACAGCTAAATAAGTAAAATCAGCATTCGCGATGAAAAAAAACGTGTTTTTTGCAAAAAAGTCCATATAATACACAAAAAATAATAAATAAAATCTAAAAATATTCTAGAAACAGTCAAACGTGGACAATTTGCATAATTCAAATGTCTCAGAACATAATTTACCTGCATGGTAAACTAAGAATATATAGCTAAAAATGTAAAATCGGCATTCGCGATGAAAAATACGTTTTTTTCGAAAAGCGAGGGCATTTTTCAGACTTTTGTCCCGGATAGAGAATTTGGCATACATCCCATGTTGTTCCGTGGGGTCGAATTAGTCTAAAACAGTTGAGTTAGCCTCTCCTAAATAAAGTGCATACAAAACTTCCTCAGGACCTCCACTAATGTATCTTTTGTCAGTATGGGTTGCTCTGCATTGTGTGCCCCATGCCACACCAACAGATTGTCCTAAAGCATGGGCTAACTGCAACATCTTGTCTGCTAAGTATCCTGTCAGCTCCTTCTTCCTATCCTCATGAGAGAGCAGTTTCTTCAGATAAATCTTGGCAATGTTAGTGGAGTCTGTAATGTGGTAGGCAACAGCAGTCTGACTTCCTAGTCTTCTATTTCTGGTAGACTGTTTCAGTGAATGTTGGACATCGTATCGGTCGAAAATCACCCACACTTCATACATTGAGCCGTACTATTCAAGGATACGGGAAGTGAAGTGGTCTGCCAGCTGAGAGCAGTTGAGTACCCAATCATGCTTTCATTCTGCCATTCCATCATCCACCACAGCATGGTCCATTTCCTGGCTGGTTCCCATTGGCAGTTCTCAACCATGATCACTCTCTAGATTTGCATTATTGCCAGTACTGTCAAGGAGACTCTCTAGGATAGCCATCAAGTTGCTTTTCGTGTGACAGTGCAACATTTCTCCGTTAGCAGGAAACATAGACCTGGGCACAACTGAGAGTTTATAGCGGCCAACAGCATCTTCTAGGTTTATCTCTGGTCGTGAATTGAAAACCAATAGCAAGCGTGCAAATACACTTTGGTCTTCTTTGAGCCCCATTACTTTCTGTCCTAGGCTGAGCTTTACTTTCTTCCCTGCGGCTTTCCACATTTGCAGCTGACATTTTTCATAGGAGCCCACAGGTTGGTTGTATTTGTGATGATGCGACTTGTGACAAAATCATCAAACAGCTATTGCCCAAGCTTGCTTTGTCTACACAGGTCTGTGGACACTTTCTCAGGCATGACTGCCACGTTGACCAAGTTGAACAACTCATCACTATCCTCAGTAAATGGATTGGTAAAAGTCTTCATCGTGGAAGTGAGATCATCAATGGCCTTGTTTTGTCTGTTTTCATTTGAGGCAGAGAGTGCATGGTGACTCTCCTTGGTAGCTGGGTGCAATCCAGCCATCTCTTGAGCTTCTCCTGCTAGTCTCGCAAGCTCTGGGAGATGAGGAAGAACTTGGTGCGTGCACTAATGCCTACCAAGCCACCAGATACTTTTATTGAGCGGTTGATATGCTCTAGAACATGGTCAGCTCCTACTGCGCAAAACTGTTTGAGTGCTTCCATGTCTGCCAAATAGACTGGAATCATCCGAGCGTAGTTCAGCTTGCTATAAGCGATGTAGTATTTGACAAATGTCTTGGTGCTTAGGGGATGAAGGTTCCAATCCCCGGCTCGAACTGACCCGATGAACTGTAGCATGTCTATCACCATCTGCACGTACTGGCGCTTCACAATCAACAGTGGCTTTTGGCTAACCTGGGAGTCAAACTGTATCATCTTCTCTATGACTTGATCACATCTACCATGTGTGCTTGTTCTTGCTGAAATATCTCAGAGCTGCCGTCTACGCATGCTTGCCTGATGTTTTCAGCTGCAGCCGTCAGCCTACTAATCACCTCTGGATGATCTTCGAAGAAGGCTTCTTGGTAAAGCAGGAAAAGGGTTTGCGCTGTTACCACAGGTGCCTCGATTGCCCTTCTTCTCACATGTCTTACTTCAAGGATTTGTTTGACTGTTGGTGGACCATACAAATCTGCCTCTGTCCAGGAGAAGTCTAGTCTACTGTTTTCTATATAGGCATCGATGGTACGTAGCTGGGCCATTACAATGTGCAGTTCGCCATTTAAAAAGGACAGCATAGTCACAAATATGTCATTACTGGGAATAAAGTCATGGTAAAGTGATAGATACAAAAATACCCCACGCGTAGCTCATTTGTTAAATCTTTAATGATTGGATATATAAATCAGAAAATTATGTGTCTAAAAAAAGTAATAAATGTGAAAAAAGTTTGTACCTAAGTACGCTCAAATGCATTCAAATTTGTGAAGATGATGAATGGTATATAGGAAGCAGCTCTTATAAAAGTTAGTGGTGGAAACTAGCTCTCACTCAAAAAAAGGATGCAGTAGCGCTGTGGCGAATCATAAAACTCCCAAAAAGATGAGATTGAAAAACTATCACTTCAATCACAATTTCATTAACGCAAAAGTTGTGGCCATGATGTTTTGAAGGTATCCAATCAATGGGCATATTTAAAAAATAACTTGATGAAGGTGTTGGCTTGTATGAAGGAAGATGAAGCTGATATAATTAAATATTCGAGGATCGAATCTGAAAAAATTGCTATCGATATACTCAGTCAACCATCACCTAAATCAAACTCATTGTCCATAAAAACACTTCAAATTTGTTGTTCAAATCGGAGGTAATACAAAGCTCGATATGTATTGATGACACCTGACATGATCACATCGGTACAGCATTATATTGCCACCTCAGCGTTTGTCTTGGTTGACAAAAAAGTGTCAGGTCATAACTCAAGTCCAAATGTCTAAACGATGTCCATAAATCAATCAGCAAGGGCCTGAAACATCTTTAAAAACCGACTTTATGGCCTGTGTTAGATAAATATCACTGAAGAAGCTGAGTAGGCCTACACCTGAAAAGACTTCGATGTTTTATTGACATATATGGTTACTATAAAAGCTGGATACAACTCCGACTAAATCCGTATATTGTTTGACTTTTATACAGATGACATCTATAAGAGAGAAGGAAAGTCATAACAGTAAACAGCATTATCAGAGAGCTTAAGGATGTATCCTGTAAGCAAGACTGCCTTTCACGCTGTCTATGCTCAGTGACCTACTAACATTACCATGTTACTACACGCATGTGAACTGTACAACATATATGTGTGGAAAATGGCATGGGTCGTGTCAAATGAACATACTTTGCCATTCTTGTCTTAACTAGACACATAATGTAGCTGATGATGGGATTGTGTTTCGTGCACATACATTTTTTTTAAATTCATAGTGCGAGATGTGCATCTGTTACTTCCCTATACACGCAGGTGTATGTGTGTGCTTAATGTACGGCACCACTGTCTATAGTTGCAGACGGATTGGACTCATAGAGCTTTGGGCTGTGTACAGTGAAAATCTGATAAGAGAATTGTTACCAGTCAATGGTAAGCAGTAGGTTTACAACATTGGGGATTAGCTTCATGACACTTTTAAGCCTAAACAAATACATGGGATATGTATGGCACCGGGGGATAAACTTACAAAATGTCTTGCAGCACGCCATGCTTACCAGGGCTGATTCTAAATTAAACTTACGAGCCCAGATTGATATTCTGATTCGTCAGTGCACATGCACCTACAGTTCATGGCTGTTGGGGAGGGGGTCAGATTAAAAAAATTCAGATGCTGTGAGAACTGACTTGTGACTACTCTCGACACACCAAACTGCAGACAGTGGCGATTATTGCAGGAAAACTATAATATGGGCAGTGTCTGTGAGTGAGCGAACGGCACTGCGTGTGAGAGTGAAGACTGATATGTTCAGGCCGACAATATAATTAATTTCCCGTGTATGGCCTACCCAGCTGATACGAATAGCAATAGAAATGACAGATATATTCTTGGTCAAATGTCTAAAACCATCAACATTAATTTTCTGTCAATAGTTGAATTGTGTTCCGATTCTTTTCATAATAATTATTGCCCTCAATATGGACCTTGACTTCGAACCGGTACATTTATTTAGAGATACAACAATCATTATTTTTATTATATAATCAGGGAAAATCAGGAGTTCCTGTAATTGACAGCTTAAGTGTTGATGGCCTATCACTTTCCTGTACTGGCGGAAAATGTGTTGCCTGAATGAATCTCCATGCCGCATGCAGATTCGTTGCTGTAAGTACCGCTAGTGTAAGTGAGGGAGCAACCAATAAAACCGTATCACTGAATAATCATGCCTCGCAATCACTGGATATGCCATCTATCCAAAACAAATTGTGATAAAGTCTGATTATCTGATTTAAAAAAATCCCCAAAAAATCCTTATGCCACAATCATCATCATGTACCTCTTAGTAAATTTAGCTGCGAAGAAAACCGTATTTTTCGCAAAAATCAGTCAAAATGATTTTCATACACAAAATATATGAAAAATTCAAATAAATCTAAAAATATTCTATAAACTATTCTGTGTCACAGGACATAAATTACATGATTATAATATACAGCTAAATAAGTAAAATCAGCATTCGCGATGAAAAAAAACGTGTTTTTTGCAAAAAAGTCCATATAATACACAAAAAATAATAAATAAAATCTAAAAATATTCTAGAAACAGTCAAACGTGGACAATTTGCATAATTCAAATGTCTCAGAACATAATTTACCTGCATGGTAAACTAAGAATATATAGCTAAAAATGTAAAATCGGCATTCGCGATGAAAAATACGTTTTTTTTGAAAAGCGAGGGCATTTTTCAGACTTTTGTCCCGGATAGAGAATTTGGCATACATCCCATGTTGTTCCGTGGGGTCGAATTAGTCTAAAACAGTTGAGTTAGCCTCTCCTAAATAAAGTGCATACAAAACTTCCTCAGGACCTCCACTAATGTATCTTTTGTCAGTATGGGTTGCTCTGCATTGTGTGCCCCATGCCACACCAACAGATTGTCCTAAAGCATGGGCTAACTGCAACATCTTGTCTGCTAAGTATCCTGTCAGCTCCTTCTTCCTATCCTCATGAGAGAGCAGTTTCTTCAGATAAATCTTGGCAATGTTAGTGGAGTCTGTAATGTGGTAGGCAACAGCAGTCTGACTTCCTAGTCTTCTATTTCTGGTAGACTGTTTCAGTGAATGTTGGACATCGTATCGGTCGAAAATCACCCACACTTCATACATTGAGCCGTACTATTCAAGGATACGGGAAGTGAAGTGGTCTGCCAGCTGAGAGCAGTTGAGTACCCAATCATGCTTTCATTCTGCCATTCCATCATCCACCACAGCATGGTCCATTTCCTGGCTGGTTCCCATTGGCAGTTCTCAACCATGATCACTCTCTAGATTTGCATTATTGCCAGTACTGTCAAGGAGACTCTCTAGGATAGCCATCAAGTTGCTTTTCGTGTGACAGTGCAACATTTCTCCGTTAGCAGGAAACATAGACCTGGGCACAACTGAGAGTTTATAGCGGCCAACAGCATCTTCTAGGTTTATCTCTGGTCGTGAATTGAAAACCAATAGCAAGCGTGCAAATACACTTTGGTCTTCTTTGAGCCCCATTACTTTCTGTCCTAGGCTGAGCTTTACTTTCTTCCCTGCGGCTTTCCACATTTGCAGCTGACATTTTTCATAGGAGCCCACAGGTTGGTTGTATTTGTGATGATGCGACTTGTGACAAAATCATCAAACAGCTATTGCCCAAGCTTGCTTTGTCTACACAGGTCTGTGGACACTTTCTCAGGCATGACTGCCACGTTGACCAAGTTGAACAACTCATCACTATCCTCAGTAAATGGATTGGTAAAAGTCTTCATCGTGGAAGTGAGATCATCAATGGCCTTGTTTTGTCTGTTTTCATTTGAGGCAGAGAGTGCATGGTGACTCTCATTGGTAGCTGGGTGCAATCCAGCCATCTCTTGAGCTTCTCCTGCTAGTCTCGCAAGCTCTGGGAGATGAGGAAGAACTTGGTGCGTGCACTAATGCCTACCAAGCCACCAGATACTTTTATTGAGCGGTTGATATGCTCTAGAACATGGTCAGCTCCTACTGCGCAAAACTGTTTGAGTGCTTCCATGTCTGCCAAATAGACTGGAATCATCCGAGCGTAGTTCAGCTTGCTATAAGCGATGTAGTATTTGACAAATGTCTTGGTGCTTAGGGGATGAAGGTTCCAATCCCCGGCTCGAACTGACCCGATGAACTGTAGCATGTCTATCACCATCTGCACGTACTGGCGCTTCACAATCAACAGTGGCTTTTGGCTAACCTGGGAGTCAAACTGTATCATCTTCTCTATGACTTGATCACATCTACCATGTGTGCTTGTTCTTGCTGAAATATCTCAGAGCTGCCGTCTACGCATGCTTGCCTGATGTTTTCAGCTGCAGCCGTCAGCCTACTAATCACCTCTGGATGATCTTCGAAGAAGGCTTCTTGGCAAAGCAGGAAAAGGGTTTGCGCTGTTACCACAGGTGCCTCGATTGCCCTTCTTCTCACATGTCTTACTTCAAGGATTTGTTTGACTGTTGGTGGACCATACAAATCTGCCTCTGTCCAGGAGAAGTCTAGTCTACTGTTTTCTATATAGGCATCGATGGTACGTGGCTGGGCCATTACAATGTGCAGTTCGCCAGGGCGAACTACCAGGTGATTCATGTTACTTCTTGCTATCTGGAGCTGCTTTGCGTGTTTGTAGAGGCCCATATCAAGAGTGATGACTGTCTTTCTGTCAGGCCCCACCACTTTGGCGTTGATTCCATGAGCCTGCATTAGAATGGTCAGCAGCGTTTGCCATTCGTGTGCTGGAGCAGCAAGCAGTTGTGGCGTACCAACACTGGTTGTAGGTAAATTGTGGTTAACAAGAGAATAATACCCAGACCAGGTCGGAATGTTTTCTTGGGAGACCTCTTTATCAGCTGGCTGTTCCTCAGACCGTGTAATGCCTGGGGACACCTTCACTAGGCGTCTTCCCAGAAGCCAGGCTGCATCTGGCAGGATAGCCTCTGTTATGTGCTGTTGCTCTTCCTTTGTCCTGAACGTAGAACAAGTGGTGTTTGGTGGCTGAGCTGCTGGCTTGGGACAATCAAGTAGCATTGTGAATGTGCTGGGAAGCTCTTTCAAGGAACGTACACCGGATGGTTCATCCAGCTCAGACTTTGTGGTTTAATCTCCATCATGACGTCTTCGGTAAATCGCCATGGCAGTTCCATGTAGAGTGCGTTTTCCATCCGGGGTGTCTTCTGCAAAGTTGACATTATCAACAGCAGGGGGGGGGGGGGCAGGTAAAGGCTATCATTGTACATCATTCTCTTCACCACACTGGTAACAATCTGGGACTCCATGCGCAACATACATTCCAAAGCCATAAAATATGTTGATCAACTTCTTATTTCTTATGGCTTGGCGAATGGCTACCCCAACTGCGAGCTGCTGTGGTACTTCTCTAGCTGTGTTAAGGGTCTTCCTTCTGACTTGATGTTTACACAAGAACATCGACACTTTGGTCTGGGTCAAGCTGATGGCATTCTTGGTCACAGCTGAAGATTTGGCATCGCTGGAAAGTGTTGTGTTTGGCCCTTGGATCATCCAACGGAAGGAGCTGTATAGTTCTTTTAGAAGATGTTCATCATCCACATCAAGTAGGGGTCTACTGAATGACCAGGGCTGGGCTTTACTGATAGCCCTTCTCAGCACGGATGCAGCGTCATACAAGGCATTTATATCTGCATCAGTACTGTTTTCTGCAAGTTGCATTGCTGCGTCTTTGGTGCGTTTGCTGCTAACCCGCTCTGGTTCGTTCGCGTGCTTGGCCTTGTGGAATTCTTCATCTGGTATTTCTCTCTGGCGGAGCTTTTTCAATTTCGGGCGACTGCAGGTGGGGTTTCATTGGCTGACAGGATGCTGGTTTATGTCGTCTGGAACACACCTATGACTCTACCATCCAGCTTGACACAGAGTCTCTCATTGTTGCTTAACTCAACTGCTTTCTCGAAAGCACGCCCAGCATTTTCCGTAGCAACGATGTGAAGAGGATCACCTTTCGTGGCTCCTACGTCGCAGAAGAAACATATTTCTCTTTTATATGGAACAGACTGAGAACGAGTGAAAGTACCACACTCTGATGAGAAACTTTCGGAGGACTCTCTTCTGTCGGGTCTGCTCCTAGCAGCCAGGATCTTTTCATGATATCTCTCTTCAGCTCTCTTGTACATTCCTGTGTGTAGGCCTACATTGTGCTGGTAGCATGTTCTGTGCCATGATGCGTCCTTGGATTCAAGGTCTTGACCTGCCAATTTTCCAAGTCGTCTGCTGCTTTCAGGATAGTGTCCATCACCATATTTTGCCCTGTCTCTTGTAAATTCCAGAACTTTACAGTGGGCAGTTGGCTTATCCACAAGCAGTTCCTCTGTTTGTTTTTGGCAAATGATGCAGATTGTATCTTGTGGGCTTTGCAGTTGACGTGCCCATGCTGGCCTGACTTCCCATTGTAGAAGCTGTATGATTTAAACTAGGGACACAGGTGTAAGGCCCACCACCATTAGCCTACTACCTACACCACAGTACAGTTATATCAAAGGGGGTTAGGAGGTCTAGTCTATGATCTAGTCTATGATCTTATTCCTGTTAACATATGGTTATTCAGCATGCTGTGGGGATTGACCTGCAACACACAAATTAGCTTGGATTATGTCAACAGTTGAAATTATTTTGATATGAAAATTGACAATATAACATATCTGTGAAACAATTGTGCATCTGGTTTTCTTCTGCAAGGGTGGATTCTGAAAAATAAACCCCAAATTAAGCTGCAATTATGTTGATTTTTGAATTGTTTTGGCTGATCACTTACGTGACGCACATAGAAAACGCATAAAGTGCATCTATTTTTGTCGGCTTGTAACTCTGAAAAGACCAGTATCTCAGAATGCCAACAAGTGTTTTTTAGTCAACGTCAAAATGTATATCATTCCTAAAGAATAATATCAACTTCTGCAACTTATCAGGTCGTCGGTTGTACGTTGACGTAACGTTGTCTATTACCATTCAATTATCCCGTCATAATTAATGCACCAATGAGTTGTATATCTGCATGTTACCAAATCTAAGGAAATACTGATTTAGTTATTATAAATCTTGATTATTTGTCCACGTATTATAATAATTTCATCCAGATTTTCTCATACTGCTTGATATGCTTCCCATTTATATTATCTGTCTGTTTTTTTATGACGTCACAATAATTAAATTTAAGTAAATAAAGCTTATGTAAGGTAATCGTAACGTTGCCAAAGTCTATACAGTCACCTAGAAATATAACATAAGCGTTATTTATAAATTATTCAGATAACGTTACGTCAACGTACACCCCACTACCTAATAAGTTGCTGGAGTTGATATTATTCTTTAGGAATAATATACATTTTGCTGTTAAGCAAGGGTGTCTCTAGTTAAAAATGCTCAAAATGACCTCGTAATTCACAGGTGTCCCAATTAATTTGCACAGCACTGTATTATTGTGCTAAATTGTAGCACCAATTCTGTGAATGTTCTCCGCTGCTATAATCAATTACTCTTGTTTTTGGCTTGATGTGGCTGGCATATATCTAAAAGACAGTGTCCTTTGTGGTTAAAAGGCGCCTGTTTTACTTTGCAAGTAAGTCTTCTTTAGCGATCCCATATATTTATATAAATAACATTATAAAATTATATACCGATCACACTGGCAATATGCATGACACGATAGACACACAACAAATTACGGCTCCTATCATGAACAAGTATATCCGTTATTCAGAGGCTTCAAAATGTCATGGTACCAATCACTACATAATAACCATTCTCCATTAATTAATATTTTAAATAAAATAAGCAAAACAGTTATGCAGCTTTAACCTGGGGTAATGACCACATCTCGAGTCAAATCCGTCGCTGAAAAGTAACCCGTGGCATTGCCCCACAGCTTTGCCCTGGGTCAAGCAATTCCGGGTCATCATTTTGTTGGTCTGTTTAGCCCGGATAGAATGCCACGGGTGATATTTATATTTAACCTGGGGGTGTTCAACTTTAGAATAGCAGTACTGTACCTGCAAACCCCGATGGATGAGACAAAAATCATGAGTCGGCTTCCACTATGTCCAAAAATATAGCGACAGACGGAAGCCCGGCACCAGGACTATGCCCTACTCTTACTTCGAATTACTTCAAGGGTTCTTCATAATAGTGCACAGTAGGCCTCCCATATACATAGGCATCCCTGTACACTCCATGTCTTTGAACAGATTGGAGTACTGTATATGCACAACCACTATGACAAATTTCCGTCCCGAATGATAATTTCGACCACACCACTAGATCGGGCATACCTGAAAATCATATAGTACACACCAAAATCGGGAACCTGCTCATATTCAGTCCTACAGATATATCAATTTATTGCTTGACCTTGGCCAAAAGACGGCCACTTTTGATTTTTAAACCACAATGCAATGTCTAAAATATTTTCTGACAAAACCACGATGTCGGGCATATACCTGAAAACCCCATGATAGACACCGCAGACATGAATATACCTCTATTTACTATTTAACCTTCAGCAAAAGCAGGCCATCTTGAATTTTACCCACAAGGCAATGTCATTTTGGTCCACACCTTCAGGTCGGGCATATCTGAAAACCCTATAGTACACACCAAACTCATGCACCTGCTCCTATTCTATGGAAAATTATATCAATTTATTTAATGTTTGACCTTGACCAAAGGGCAGCCATCTTGGATGTTTTACTCACAATGCAATATCTGAAGTATTTTGTGGCCACATCACCAGGTCGGGCATACCTGAAAACCCTATAGTAGTCATCAATTCTAATAATTTGTGTGCTTAATTGAAGAGTTCAAATTCTTGCAGTTATTGTGACAGAAAATGCAACGTCGGTCAGAATAAAACTGCCAAGAATAAAACTGTCGAGTTAAATTTTGTAAGAGATGGATTTTTGGTTTCAGATGTTTTTACATCAGGAACAACCTTTGAACCTTTTGGCACTTCAACAGAAATATATTTGGATTATATCTTGGACAATAGGACCTAATAGTTGGACTAACGTTACACCACTTCATCTCTGTTAGTCTTTTAAGAGTTATGATAGTAGTCAGGCAGAATAATGGCAAAATTTACCTAGCCTGGAAATTCATACAGAAGTTTATATTTTTTTTGATTTGTGTTCAGCAGGGTCTAGATTCATCATTTCCACCTGGAGTACTAAACTCACCCAGTGGAAATTTTTAAATGTGCATATTTCCAAAATGGCCGCCAATCGCTAAACTCAAATCTAAAAATGGCATATCTCCAACATATTTTTTCTAATTTTATGATAATTCAGTCGATTTCCATCAAACCAAAAGCCATCAGTACACATGACACTAGAAGAAGTTACTGGAGGTCAAGGTCAAAGGTCAAGGCAATTTTATGAGTCTCGTAAGGTTAGAAAAGGCATTTAATGTGGCTCGTGACCTATTTTCTGACTACGATTATTCACAAAATCACCGAAGCTGAAAGCGTGAAAAACATATTGGTGAAAACTGTCTGCTCGAATTATGCACAACAATATTCCAGAAAGTGATGGCGGTCATTTCTCAAGATGGCGGCCATTTTCAGCGTGAAAATCACTCTCTTGATAGTTTTCTCCAAGCTTGTGCGATTTTAATGATCTTGGTATAAAATCATGCATTTTTGACCATGCAGAATCTGAATTTCGACCTCCGGAATTCAGTAAAAGCTTATTTCACAAAATATGAGACAAAGAGTTAAAGTACATCATGTTGGTTAGCATGAAATGTAGTCTCGATCTAAGGCAGTAGCAGCATAGACTAGACATGCTTAGAAATAAAAATACTTGGAAGTAATATACTGTAATGCAGTAATGAACATAACAGTTTCAGGCAGATTACAAGATCTCAACTATTGCCTTTTTATTCTAGTTGATGTTACTTCTCATGTTGCTCAGTCACTTGTATTTTATTCAATAGATGTGTATTATTGAAATTGTTCGATGAATGACATGGTACCCTTGGGTTTATACCTTTGCTGTAGTTTTATCATGATTTTGTTCACAGGTTGTGACCCCTTTCTGTAAAATTACAAACATGTAGGTAAAATGTCATGTGTGGCTTGTATAATGTTGTTTTGAAAGTTCATTTGAGTTTGATTATTTTGCTCACTGTTATCATCTTAAGGTGGTTGCTCTGGATGCTCATCTTCATCTATCCAGTTGTCTGCTACCGGCAGACTCCTGGATATCACGCATATATGCTATGAGTACAGAACCCCTCTCCTCCCTGGCCAACTCAGACAGCCCAGAAGATCTGACCTGAGTGTGACCTCCAGCCTACAGTCAGTAAATCGGTGACGTCATTATAAATATTACAGCTGTAAGGCGCACCTATTGTCAAGTTCAGACCAGTGGTCGGACTGTCAGACCTGATGGGGCAAGGTGTGGATGCTGTGCAGTGCTAATTGGTTCTTTTTATAAAGGTCTACATATACAATTTTGAACATTAAGGCCTACCATGGCATTAATTGAAGCATCAAATGAAAAGGGTCTTCTGGTGGCTTTTCACACGC
Organism: Flabesymbios commensalis; assembly: GCA_964017125.1. Taxonomy (NCBI): domain Eukaryota; kingdom Metazoa; phylum Annelida; class Polychaeta; order Terebellida; family Flabelligeridae; genus Flabesymbios; species Flabesymbios commensalis. The sequence continues at coordinate 62,710,918 of OZ024915.1, forward strand.
TTTTCCAGATATCATATGACTGACTGCATCGCTGGCATAAATATGGATCTTGAACAGCAGACCCTGTCATTATAATTATGATCAATGGATCCAAGAAAGTTGATTACAGTGTGGAAGCTGAAGGCGTAATACAAATGATTGACCAGAGTTCCCTATACATGTATGATATTCTGCCTCTGACTTTCAAGTGTCTCAGGTGCTCTCCACCAGAGCGGCTGGTCGAAGGTTATAATAGGTATATTTTTCGGATGAGAGGACATATTTAGCTTAAGCTGCTCGGATTCATATGAATCATAGTAAGATACCATTCAGTGAAACGCAGTGGCGTCACTCGGTGAAAACAAGGTTATATAACACCCCTCTCCCATACTTCATTCTGTGAAGCGCAGAGACGTCACTCGGTGAAAACAAGGTTATATAAGAACCCTCCACCATACTTCATTCTATTAGCCAGCTCGGTGAAAACAAAGGAGGTCGAGTTTCACAGAATATTGAAGATTGTCCAGGGTGGCTGCCTTTCTGTGCCATTTCCATTAAACTGGACAATCCTGGCCTCCTTTGGCGCCATATGGGTCTTTCCAAATGGCATCAAGAGATGCAGATGGGTTATTTTGGTTCATTGTGTGATAATGACTTGCCTATGCCATGGACTAATGACTAATGATCTTCTTGAATATGCCATGGATTGTGCTAGGCCTACACACTTACAACCATCTATGGTAATGGTGTTTCGGTGAATAGTATGTGCCTCATACAGAACAACTTCATCTGATATACGGTTTGGAATGTCTGTATCCTGATACACCTTGTTCATAGGCAAAAGACATAGCAATCCGGATCCTGGATACGGATCTTAATCCGGATCATCCCCTAAATGTATTACATTGTTTCTTGGCCCGAGATACACACTAAAGTTTTATGCATTCAAACCCGTCCATTACTTTGTAAGAAATTTTGCTGACGGACGTACTGTAAACAAGCGAAAACGACCAAAACATAACCTCCTTTGACGATATAATGACGATTTCCTGTTTTATTTACACCTCTATGATAGTAGGCCCATACGTCTAGGAGGTGATATAATCCATAAATCTCATATTATAAACAGCCAACTATCAAAATAAAGATTGATCTTGGTTTGTCTGGGAAATAAGAGTTTTGAGGGATTTGGGCGGCCATATTAGATTTATGCAAATTCGCAATATCACCTAAGTAAGCTTCTGTGTCTTCTCCATCAAGTCATAATAAACTTTGAAATCGTAAAAATAGCGCGCTTAGAATCTGTTATATCAACAAATCCCTACCTAGCCTTTTGGAAATTTGGCGGCCATATTGGATTTATGAAAATTTGACATATTTCCCCTGGGATGCATTTCTGGGATGCATGTTTTGTGCATTGTGGAAAAAAAAATTATGTTGCAATTTTTGCCGAGTCGGTCACTACATTGACTAGACTATAACCATAGTTATTGTGCGTATTTACCTAAAACATGTGTTAGTCCCTAAACATTGCTAAATAGTCAGCTCTTGCAAAAGATATGCCAATACTATGTTTTAATATGTAGTACGTGTCGCAGGATATTATTTTTCACATTTCTGTAGGATCCTGACATCGCTCAGTTAATGTGGCGTTTATCCCCAGATTCCTGGACGCGGGCGGACGGGGATGACCGCCTCGTTTTCATACCGTGGTGACGTGCGCACACAGAGCAGTGTGTGCGGCCTTGGTATTATTCCCGCATAATAAGCGTAATACTCAGCGACTGCGGCCAGACGGATGAGGAGGATGTTTGAGTTTTGATGGTGAGATTGGGCGGAGTCCCTCGTCGGCCGTTGTGACCCCATAACGGAACTCCCGGCGTAGGCCCATCACGCCATATTTCTACGCAACTTCATAAATGACTATCGTATTCACAATTCCTTAGCTATGTCAACAATAAATGTCAGAATGTCGATAAATTGACACACATTTTTAGGCTTAATTATGTGCAAAATATGTAAAATTGAGGGTTAGAAGGAAATGCATACATTGCTTTTGAATAAAAACACGAATGGTATCTTCATTGAAATAGATCTTATGCAGACATTTTCACTACAGAATGTAATTGGTAGGCTAAAAAGGACTCACTAAACTGCGATCCTAATGCCATTAACTCGCTCTTATTGAAATAGATCTCGCATGATTTTAAATGATTGCTCTTCAACGTATACGTTTGTGACTGTGTGTATGGGGGGCGGGGGGGGGGGGGGGGATGCATTAACACTGAACACATCCTTAATATTTATACCTGAATTTATTTGAATATACAGCAGTCATTAAGATGACTTTGTTAGCTGAACTTAGCGTTTGAGTGTTGTGATTTCTTATTTTATGCATTATTCGCCAACTAATCTCCCGGGTACAACGCTTCATCTTGTTGTTTCTTGTTTATGTAGTGTCATGAATAGACAGGAAAAAAAAGATTAAAAGCATTTAGCTCTGTTCAGTTAATGCATAATATTGTGCCGTGGAATTGTCATTTTTGCTCAATGGTTAAAAATCACTTTTTGACCTATTTTTGCGAGTGTTTTTTGGGGTACATCACTCCTCTCTAGGACTCCTATTTAACTAACTGCAGTGGCCAAAATTGTTTAGCTTATCAGGTACTTTTTGCGGAATTTTGATATACTGGCTCACTGACAAAAAATTCAACTGACATCAAAAAATTAACTTGACACCAGAAGCGCAGCTTCGAAAAGCTAAATATTGTGTTGTATCAAATATTACTAATATGCGAAGCATGTAGCACATTATTTTACTCAAAATCTACCATATGTCGTTGACGAGTATTATTTTACGTCGCAGCATGTTATAGACAGTAGATAACTAAGGCGTGGTGTAAACCGAATCCGGGTGAGGCGGATTAAGACAGCATGGGTGACTCCTTCAGTGTCAGCTTCAATAGGCATCCTGAATAGGCACCATGCTGGGAAGGATTTATAACTGAATCACCTCTGATCACCAGGTGGCGCCTAAAGCAACATCCCGCAATACTGGTTTACCTCCTGTGTATATAATATATACTGATCTATACTAGGCCTACTCTCTTTGATGATGTATGCAGATAGTAAACGAAGGTAAATAGTGGCACTGCGAACTAAATAGGCCATCTATATAATAAGTTCATCAAAATAAACTTTCAAAATATTACAGTGGGGTTTTATATAAGTTATGTAATTTTCACTTACATTGAAGTGGACATTCCGACAGTAATTATTCACATCTGAAGATGAATAAAAATAAAATGGATCATCTGGTTGTATTAATAGGGGTTGAACCATTTACTCAGTGTGTACGTACAATTACGTATATGTGATCTGATATTAATTATGCTCTGGGACAAGTTGTTAATATAATGATAATGGTTGAACATACGTCAAAGCAAAAATTAAACAGTCATCAAAAAATCACCAGGGTTCGAATTTCGAATCCTGTGTTTGAAGGGCAGTGTCATCTCATTCATCTCACCATCCTCAGTAGGTTCTTCTGGCCCAATTTAGCTTATTAGTTTATAATGGTGGCCAAAAACCCCTTTCATTTCAATTGCAATCAAGATTGTTACATTTTTTAAGCACGCACTGTGTTTAATAAAATTACTACCATTTCAGTGGGATATTTTGAATTCTAATTGATTATTCATTGAGGATTTTTTGTCTTGGTCTCACCTTAGCGCAGTATATAAAATGGGAGATTTTTGTCATAATCCTTTTCTTTTAATAGAATTGAAAATCTTATTTTCAAATTATTAGTATAATTTGTCTGTACTCATAACGTTAATTTTCTAAGTGTAATCATGAGAGCTTTCGAACAGAGACTGCGTTTGTGTTGGTTTCGACGTCACTAGGCAAAATTATTGTCGTCTGGTATATATTTCAGATACTTCACTTATTAAAATTCATTGCAGTTATTTTCATCTACAATTAAAAAAACAGAGAATGTAAACATACGCAGACTGAATCTATGTTATCATGCATACATTGACGATGTAAAATCCTCTTTTTACCTTAAAGAGTTCAAAAAGACAATTTCATTAAAACCATTGTTTCTGTAAGGTAAATTAAATGTCATAATCCTCAACATATTAATTGATTAATCAACAGTGTCAACAGTGTCAATAGCCTGGTTAATTATGGGGTTCATCACTAGACCTATGATTACATCATGTATTGGCCGATCTCCACAGGGGGTCTAATTCCTGTACAAATCACCCGCTTAGTCAACCTACATAATTAGCCCGTCCTTTGAATTTGACAGGATACCTTTTTGTCGTTGTTCGCGTGTCTGTCATGCCCTCTCGATCTGACCACTTTACACATTATAGCGGATTAGGATGTTCAATATGGTGATGCTGTATTGCGGCTGTGTCGATGATAACATGACGGGTTGTGTCTATATAGATGATAAAATGACGTCTGGTGTGTCATTGTCGATGATTAAATGACGTATGGTGTCTCATTGTCGATGCTAAAATGACGTTCTTCAACCGTCTCAATGATAAAATGATTGATTCTGTTTAACCTGACAGCTTCGCCGTGTACTCGTGATTTAATTATGTTTTATTTCACAGATACACTGTGTACACATGGTCACACGTGGATAGGTTCAAATTGGCTTATTTACAAATTCAGTAATTAAAACTTAAATAATAAAACATAACTAAGTCTACTGTTCTCACAAGTTTAATATTAAACACAGCATAAAATAACATATTTTCAATCTAAGTGAGCAAGAAAATCAAGATGACAATCTACATTACTGTAACTCTCACCATGTTACATAGTATGCTTCAAATAGTATGCTTCATTTATTTAACCATTTTATTACTAATGCTCTGGTACAAATGTAATTACTCTGATTGTAGAGGGTTAACGAATAATAATAAATAAAATAAATAAATACTCATCAAACAAGTCTCCAAATTACTTCTTTATATCATTTTTTGAAAAATTTATTTCACATTGGTAGACTTATCCTGGTGCTTATAATGTTTATCAATAACTGTCAGTGGTGTATACCAGTATTTTAGATGTTAGACTCAGGTTACGTCTAAGGGTAATCGATATCCTTTGATTCACCTCAGATACTAGTATTACATAACTAAAGCTGTGGACACACTCACCAGGTAGCAGCCTTCTAACACCCCCGCTGGCTGTGACGTCACGTGGCTGCGCGCGCACGATGTGTGAAGGCGTAGTGTAGAGTTGGTTAAAGCAGAGCACATGCCCGGCCGAGGCAGAGTTCGTAATATGGTCTGGCTACAATTAGTCTGAAGCCAGTACTCCACCTACCTCAGCCTGAATAGAGACCGCCCTCACGGCGGCAACCATCCAAACATCATCAAATAGCCAAACTATCTTAACTGGAGTAGCAGACAGTAATACCACATTCTGGATTAGCAGAACAGATACACACCACGGCTGTGCTTTTACGACAAAGCCTGTCATCAAAAGTGAGTATGATTTGTTCTTTTTTCTCACTTAGTGAATCATCACTAATCAACGTGGGGGATATTTTAAATTTTATTAATTCTTTTGTAAAGCTTAAAAAACATCTGTTTGATCAAGCAAACAAAGCCATGATTGCTCTGTGAAGAAGAAAAAGACCATTAGACATTCAACTAAAATTATTTGACTCTCTTGTTTTACCCATCCTTCCTTATTGTTGTGAAGTATGGGGCTTCGAAAACACCAACTTTATTGAAAAATTACACTTAATGTATCTTAAATACAGTTTGTCTCTAAAAATGTCTACCCCAACTTTCATGGTCCTTGGTTAAACTCGGAGATTCCTAGTTTCAATACATATTAATACTCGTGTTGTATCATTTTGGAGCCTAATTATGGTACATATTATGTATAATATTATGTTCGCACATTACAGAATCAACACTGTAGAATATAAATGGTTAAAACATGTTAGAAATATTCTACATAACTGTGGTGTAAGTTTTATCTGGCTCTCACAATCGATAACAATGTGCTCCCTCCCTGAATTTAAGAGACCAGTATTCACAAGAATGGTCAACTACTGTAAATAATTCAAGTAAATGTGTGTTATATCGAGTTTTTAAGAAAAGCCTAATTTTTGAAAAATATCTTAATATGTTATCATTTACTAGAAGAATAATTTGTAAGTTTTGTACTACTCATCACCCTCTGCCAATTGAAGTTGGCAGGTACGCAAATTTTCCAAGACACACCAGATGTTGGAGATGAATTTCATTTTATATTGGGATGTCCTGAACTGCACGATTTGCTTACAGTGCTGCTCCCACGCTTTTGTCACTATAACCCGAACATGTTAAAACTGGAGACTCTAATGACTTCTGTCAGTATATTTATGTTAAATAAACTGGCAAAATTAATTAGTCGAGGATGTCAGAAGCTAAATATCTACATAGAATTATTACAATCCCCAATAAAATAAATATTATAAATCCATTACTTATACTTTATTATCTGTTTAAAGGTACATCGATTTACTTCTATTATGTTGTCCTGATCGTAATTTGCTCTAACACATCGCTACAATATGTTTTGAAATTTTCGGAGATATATTAGTCATAAGAAACTGCCTAAACAAGTATGCCAAAGGCTTAATATATACATTTTACCAAAAATGTACAATGAATGTATTTGCTATCATTATTATCTGGTTACAGACATATCGACATATTCCTATTATGTATAGATTTTCCAGATTTTTTTCATTTGGCTGGTTTGAATGTAACTTATCCTTATACTTTGCTTAAATGTCTTTCTGACCTGTTAGAATATCTTAATTGAGGCCAGGGTTCAATAAACGTTTTTACTTGACTGGACTTATTATATATTTCTTGGTGATGACTTTGAGGCTGGTTATATTTGGTCCAATAAAATGTTACTAGTAAATGATTCAGTTTAACATATTTTGAGAAATGTTCCTTATAATAGATTTTTTTTTAATATGCAGATTTTTAAAATATAAAATGAGTTATAGATAATTTTGGATATTTAAATTGAAATTAGTCACATCCGAAACGACGTTGAAGAGTTTCATTTATTTATTTGAAAGTTAGGATATATTACGACGATTTGCGACACAGAGATACAGATCTCAAAAAACATATCCAAATGACAGTTATCTAACCAACTAAAGACAAAAAAACATCTGAGTGACATATTGAAAATGTATCCCAGCTTTCCCAAATAACATCAACTGAATGTTAACGCTGTTATGTTATTATGCCAATTTAATCGTTTCATGATTTCTCAGTGTCTCAGCATAGCATAGAACCATAAGATTTTTTTCAGTCTTTCCCCTTTATTTTAAATTGTAGATTGTTGACCACATTGTGTACAATAAAAAATATGTTGTGGCCTGTTATTTTATGTGACTATTTAAACGCCAAGAGTATAATTGTATAGATATAACATGTATAAGTTGGATATAGTTAACAAGTATGTTTTGGTGTGGAATTTAAAACTAATTAATATTACTTAGTAGCGCTCGTACCTCAGGAGTAATTATGCAATCCTCATTGACGTCATGGGTTCACAGATTTATTGATTCATTTCAATAATTACTTCATTTATGCACTGATCGATTTAGTTTATCACAGTGAACATGAAAATAAGAACAAAAATAGCTGGTTTTTGAACCACGTTTCAGTAACAGAAAAATATATTTACTGTATACTAAAAATATAATTTGCCCCGCTACTTCGTAGCCTTCCACATATATCACTGACAGATAGAAATCTGTCATTGTAAGATATCAATGGAATGGGTGCGCATAGACTCGCTGTAAATATATGTGAGCTGAAAAACACGATTGTGCTGACCTAATGTTGGTTTAATATCGGGTCACCGTCTGCGACGCTGGACCAAACATCACTTGAACATTAAATTAACAAGGTTGAATGTTTGCCATTTGCTGGGAAGTTGATAAATCCACCTAACATTTTGATAAGATCGTCTTTCACCAGCGAGGTATACCTGACGATCAGATCATCATCTCCACATTCTACATTGAATCTTCTGATAAGATTGATTTATCAGTAAACAGCCCTTCAATGAGATCGCATACCTATATCAAAACTGCAATGGCTACACCATCATGTTTGATCCTGAAATCATTAGTTTTCTAGGGTGAAGTATATTTAAGTAAAATATATTTTGTGTAGATTCAAATCTTTTAGGTTTCTTCATTTTACAGTTGTGACTGCGCAATTGAGATTTTGAAAGTAAGTAGAAACTGTATTGCTCCTTGCTACAAGTGAGCAGTTACGACCTTTGCTTTACACAGATCAGTTACCACCTTTAGCTTTACACAGAGCATTTACCACCTATTGGCTTTACACAGAGCAGTTACCACCTTTTGGCTTTACACAGATCAGTTACCACCTTTTGGCTTTACACAGAGCAGTTACCACCTTTAGGTCTTACACAGATCACTTACCACCTTTTGGCTTTACACAGAGCAGTTACCACCTTTTGGCTTTACACAGAGAAGTTGCCACCTTTTGGTCTTACACAGATCACTTACCACCTTTTGGCTTTACACAGATCAGTTACCACCTTATGGCTTTACACAGAGCAGTTACCACCTTTTGGTCTTACACAGATCAATTACCACCTTTTGGCTTTACACAGATCAGTTACCACCTTCTGGCTTTACACAGAGCAGTTACCACCTTTTGGTCTTACACAGATCACTTAGGTACACAGAGCAGTTACCACCTTTTGCCTTTACACAATGTGCAGTTACCACCTCTGCACTCTGGCTTTACACAGCAACACACCTCACTTCTGTATTTCTACAAGTGAGCAGCTACCACCTTTTTGTCTCTATGCAGCAGTATGCCCACGTATCACTTTGTTTATCACCCTTCCTCGGAGATTACGTGAGGTTTTCGCTCAGCTGATTACGTGAGGTTTTCGTCCAGCTGGCCGATTCATACAGTTTTCGGCTATTTGTTGGTCCATATCTAATGTTGCATGGACTTTTGTATCTAAACTTTCGTTTATATTTGTCTCTGAAACAAAATTTGGCTTTCCCACCCTAGGTCCTCAGGGTCCCCAGAAGTCCGGCTCACTGTTGACGAATCCGCTTTGGCCTCGATTATGACACATGATCACGCTAAGGATTTGAGCGCCTCTGAGCTCGGTCCGCTAGAAGATATAAACGCTATAGAAGTTTGATTGCTTGATTGATTAATTGATTGATTATTTGATTGATTGATTGATTGATTGATTAATTGATTAATTGATTGATTGATTGATTGATTGATTGATTGATTGATTGATTGATTGATTGATTGATTGATTGATTGATTGATTGATTGATTGATTGATTGATTGATTGATTGATTGATTGATTGATTGATTGATTGATTGATTGATTGATTGATTGATTGATTGATTGATTGATTTATTAATTGAAATTTGTCATATTTGAGTCTAGTATATGTAGCATGATAATAATAATAATAATAATAATAATAATAATAATAATAATAATAATAATAATAATAATAATAATAATAATAATAATAATAATAATAATAATAATAATAATAATAATATTAATAATGTTTATTATCTGAAACATACATATACATATTACCAGAAATAGATAAATCTGTATTTATCTATTTCTAATATTACATACATAATAGTATATAACAGAAAGTGAGGAGTGAAGCAGCATGGCTTATATTTCCTCTAATTATGTATACATTTTGTTTGTGTGTGCAAGTGCATTTTGGAAGAGCTTTTAATCTGTTAAAGGTTCTGTGCAGACCTGGCATACACTGCACTGCTCAGCGCTAGCCAGAAAACAGTAACTGAGGGATTAAAAAGCTGGTAACTGTAGATTTACTTTGCACGGTAGCACTGTAACAGTAAAATACTGTGAGCAGGTGGCCGCTCTGTAGAGAACAGTGCTTGACTAAGCTGGACTGGTGATCAGGGACTCGGGAAGGAATGTCAGTCTCAGACGAGGGGGGAGGAGAGTTGGCAAGATAAAATTATAGTGATCTACAGGGGGGCGAGTAGTTGGTAAAGAGGCCGAGTTGGTGGGAGCTGAGTTGGTGGGGGGGGGGGGGGGGGCGAGTTTTAAAAGGTCCGAAGCGTCATAATACCCTTGTGAAGTATTCTCGCGTCCTGCGCCATAACTCCCTCGAGATGGCGCCTTCACAAGTAGCCTTCACACTCCAGATTATGCTGTTGGCCACATTTTTATTGTGAACTGTTGTTTTTACCATTTTCTTGCTTCATTGTATTCACTCCCTCTCCAGTTCTTTCAACTTGGTGGGGCTTTTTCCGCGTCTCAATTTGTAATAACACAGGCCACATAGGAAAAATAACCTGACTGCTAATAATGTCCACCCTGTATAAATATGTCTCAATAAATAAATAAATAAATAAATATCGTCCCAATTTGTATAAATCATTACAAATCCAATTGTGTCCCAATCTGTAATAATTCATTATAAATTGGAACACATTGTATTACATATGCGTTCCAACTCGTAATAGTTTATTACAAATAAAGCTACGACTCCACATACGCGTGATGCGTGAAGCGTGATGCGTGAAGCGTAATGCGTATTGCACGAGTCCACATGTACGTCAAAATGTGATGCGTGATGCGTCAAAGTTCTTTTTGCTGCAGGAGCCAACCAGTGCGGATCTCCTGTGGTTTCTTACATACAGGGACATGTCATCTTATGTATCTAAATATACACGTTTCCACATCCATAGCTTCTACTATATTGTCCCAAATGTGTCCAATTCGGATGCTGGCCAGATTGACCAAATTCCCCAGATACGTATCATCAATCACATTGCGTTGCATAACAATGTAATATTTGTCACTAAAAAGTAGCACAAATAAAAAAAAGGAGAGAATGTAATCTGCGAATGGGTCAGCACGTGGTTGTCGCTGGATCATATGCAAAGATCTTGGGTGGGGGGGGGGGGTGTACCCAGGAGAATCCATCAAATGACGTCATGGTAGGCTCGCGTGATGCGCATCACGCATCACGTGTCACGCGCATGTGTAGTCGCTCTTTCTATTTTCAATGATTTCGGTGAACACGCATCACGCTTCACGCTTCACGCATCACGCGTATGTAGAGTCGTGGCTTTAGGATGTTATTACAAATTGGGACGCAACTGGTGGTGTGATAATGACGTGAGACGCCTAAAAATCTGGATACATTATCAACACTCTCGTAACAACATGAGCAATGCAGCGCATGCAATGTGTATTCGTTCAAAGGAAAATGTAAAGTTATTCAAAAACATGAGCTTTTATCATATTGTTTATTTAAATTTGATATGTAGCCTATATATGTACATTATTTTGATGTTTTATGTATCATGTGTCACCATATATATATTTTTTTATGGGCGTGTTTTTTTCTTATCTGGATATTTCATCTCACGTGGATTCACATCACAATGCGAATAAAAAGTTACCACTTCTTAAACCTGTTAAACTCGTGGACAGTCAAGGTCAAATCTGACGGGCGCACACTAAGTAGGGTGAACTAATGCACTTTGCTGGCCAGATGTCTGTATGATACATTAGCTCAGACATACGTCGCATGCTGACTGTAATGGAAAATTGAATATATTTAATACTTCCGTACTTGCAGGTTATGCATGTTAGCTATTTATATTTTGAACGTGCGTGTAGTCCTCATTCAACCCTCATCCTAACAACTGGTGTACAGTGTACAATCAGACCCCGGAGCTGTAACCCTCATCCTACCAACTGATGTACAGTGTACAATCAGACCCCGGAGCTATAACCCTCATCCTACCAACTGGTGTACACTGTACAATCAGACCTCAGTGCTGTAGCCCTCACCCTAACAGCTGGTGTACAGTGTACAATCAGACCTCAGTGCTGTAAGTAACCCTCATCCTACCAACTGGTGTACAGTGTACAATCAGACCTCAGTGCTGTAACCCTCACCCTAACAACTGGTGTACAGTGTACAACCAGACCTCAGTGATGTAACCCTCATCCTACCAACTGGTGTACAGTGTACAATCAGACCTCAGTGCTGTAACCCTCACCCTAACAACTGGTGTACAGTGTACAACCAGACCTCAGTGATGTAACCCTCATCCTACCAACTGGTGTACAGTGTACAATCAGACCTTAGTGCTGTAGCCCTCACCCTAACAGCTGGTGTACAGTGTACAATCAAACCCCAGTGCTGTAAGTAACCCTCATCCTACCAACTGGTGTACAGTGTACAATCAGACCTTAGTGCTGTAACCCTCATCCTAACAATTGGTGTACAGTGTACAATCAAACCTCAGTGCTGTAAGTAACCCTCATCCTACCAACTGGTGTACAATCAGCCCTCAGTGCTGTAACCCTCACCCTACCAACTGGTGTACAGTGTACAATCAGACCCCGGAGCTGTAACCCTCACCCTACCAACTGGTGTACAGTGTACAATTAGACCCCGGATCTGTAACCCTCACCCTACCAACTGGTGTACAGTGTACAATCAGACCTCAGTGCTGTAACCCTCATCCTACCAACTGGTGTACAGTGTACAATCAGACCCTAGAGCTGTAACCCTCACCCCACCAACTGGTGTACAGTGTACAATCAGACCCCGGAGCTGTAACCCTCACCCCACCAACTGGTGTACAGTGTACACTCAGACCCCGGAGCTGTAACCCTCACCCTACCAACTGGTGTACAGTGTACAATCAGACCCCGGAGCTGTAACCCTCACCCCACCAACTGGTGTACAGTGTACAATCAGACCCCGGAGCTGTAACCCTCACCCCACCAACTGGTGTACAGTGTACACTCAGACCCCGGAGCTGTAACCCTCACCCCACCAACTGGTGTACAGTGTACAATCAGACCCCGGAGCTGTAACCCTCACCCCAGCAACTAGTGTACAGTGTACAATCAGACCCCGGAGCTGTAACCCTCACCCCACCAACTGGTGTACAGTGTACACTCAGACCCCGGAGCTGTAACCCTCACCCCACCAACTGGTGTACAGTGTACAATCAGACCCCGGAGCTGTAACCCTCACCCTACCAACTGGTGTACAGTGTACAATCAGACCCCGGAGCTGTAACCCTCACCCCACCAACTGGTGTACAGTGTACACTCAGACCCTGGAGCTGTAACCCTCACCCTACCAGCTGGTGTACAGTGTACAATCAGACCTCGGAGCTGTATAACAACCCACCCTTCCCATGCTATTGAGCCGAAATTAACTTTAGGTGTTTGTCCACAATTATTTTTGTTTTAAACCCTTTGAAATTCAAATTATTCGTTTGTTATTTCAAAATAACAGATGGTGTCCTAAAATAAACCAGCATGAAAATCTTATCGACCGATGTCCAAACATACACTATTTAGAAATAGACGGCTTTCAATCATTCATGTCAATGGGAATACATAACAGCAAATACATTTGATTGTTGAAAACGTTTTGTGATCCCTGGCAAACATTTAAAATAAGCTGCAACTAATATAAATTAATATTTCAAATTATGTATTTCCATCTGACCCACAGCCAGACTGCTTGAAAGGTATATTTTTGCAACTGAAAACTGTATTGGATATTTCAGCTCCCACCGCATGAACAGGTAAAAAAAATATAGATTAGATAATGTTGCAGTAAATAAGATAATTGATATGAGTGTGTGCGTGACAAAACACATTGAAATAATCTCTCGATATATCGATATAAGGTGAATAGATGTAGCCTATACCTCCCTTGCAAGATCATCATAATAATGGTGTTCTGATGTCAGAATGCACATTATAAATGCGTATTACAGACTTATCATATTAGAACAGTTGATCAATCCTATAATAGTGTTAACGGTGAGTGTCAGCATGATCAATGTAACACTTTCCTCTTGAATCATTCACAGTCATTTAAACATCGGGTGAGCAGATTAGTTCAATCAGAGTTTATTTGATATACAGTATAAGTAGGCCCAATAGTCACAATAATTAAATCGTAAAGTTCATTTTCATCTGTTCATTAGCTACACGAATGCTCCCAGCAAACACGCGACGCTGACCCAATGGTGTTTACTGTTGGTCAACCCAATATGGTGCACCAACATTGGGTGAGCACCTCGTGCCTGCTGGGCTTCTGACCATCACAGGATAGGTCAATTGGATTATAATCATTCACACTCAGCGTGTTCAGCACTAAAGTCGACATCATTGTGTTTCCCTCTCAATGTTAAAATTAAGTGACAACATAAATGTGTGTTATAAAATGCACATTTGTAATGCCATGGTTTTTACTTCTATAGACAATAGGTATATTATTTGCAATTTATTTCATATCATACTACTATCAGTATGTGTTGAAGCCCATATAACATCATGTGTTAGGGAGTTAATATATTACATGTGAATATTATACGTTGTGTAATATCTAGAGCTGGCAATGAGACATATACATGTATATCATGTATGGTGTATTTCCACGTGCATACTTCGCGCCTCAGTAATTTACATGCATTTGTAACACATACAACTCTTATGAATCGACAGCAGTTATAGAAACTTCAAAAGAACGCTTGATCTTATAGTCGTATGTTCAGATAGCATTTGTAAATGTGTATCATATTAAAACAACTGAAACTTTTTATGGGAAGACCTTTGCATAATGGGATGTTAAAATCACGTTTTTTGTAATACTACATGTACTACTTCAGAGTCACTTCCTAAACATATAAAAATTTAATGAAATGACGATGGATTGTGCAGGAGTAATTAATAATTGGAATAAAGGAGCACCTAATTGATTTAATGTTGACTCTTACAGTGGTTCAACTAAAGTCTCAGTTTGTTCATAAAGTCTCAGTTTGTTCCTAAAGTCTCAGCTTGTTCCTAAAGTTTCAATTTGTTGCTAAACTCTCAGTTTGATCATAAAATCTGTCTGTTCGTAAAGTTTCAGTTTTTTCATACAATCTCAGTTTGCTCATAAAGTCTCGGTTTGTTCATAAAGTCTCAGTTTGTTCACAAAGTTTCAATTTGTTCAATCAACGCGTATTATGAAACGCACCACTCAAAGGCATTAAATATTATCATGAGATATTCATTCATAAATTAATGATACGCTAATTATGTATAATTTTATATTCTGCAAAATGCGTGCACTTATTTAGTTATTTTGTTATTTATTTATTCAAACATATTTATACAGGGTAAAGACATCTTTTCAACTGTGCATCTTTTCAACTGTAGACGTTAAACAACATAGATTATTTAGAAAGAGCACTTTCTTGTAAAATGCTATCCTTGAGCTGCATAATAAAGTACTGAGGTCATCAGGTTACTGAGAACTCTCTGCAAAGTGCCTTTAACGAAGCTTTACTTATTATAATTAGCCTACCTTGTATTTATGACATACTTGACACGAGCCGGCAACAAATATAGGTTTTGATGACTCCTAAACAGCTACATGGTGGACGGCCATGAACATGGTGTGATGTGAGTGAGTGAGTGAGTGAGTGAGTACTTTTTGTACCAACCTCCCCTGTAATTATCTAGTCAATTAGCTTCTAACTCATGCATACATTAGATACATTAGATACATTAGATACTAGCCATTCATTTAGACAAAACACAAACAGATACTGTTGAAATTCTTAGTTTGTAAAATGTGTTAATCTGTTTGATTTCGCCGTCGTCATCAGCACACGGTTTGTTCTATGTGGAGTAGTAGTGTTTCCTAATATAACCCCAGCTGGCGATTTATCTGACGGAATCCCAAGTCTTAATATGAATGGAGATGATCGAAAGATAGGATTTCAAGCTGAATTCCGCGCCAGTGACCCAGATCGTGGTGTGAACCGCGGCCATCTTCACGCCGAGGTAATATCGCGTAACTCACACTCCAAGTCTCGCCATCTCTCATCGGGAAAGCCTCCGAACTGCCCGTATGCTGAACAATTCCACAGCGGGATGAATAAAGTATTGCTTCTGATGGGGTCTGCGATGCCAGATGTTGTTCTGTCTGAAAACCACTCCCTAAGAAATAAATCATTTGGAATGGTGGATCATTGCTGTCCCAGCATATGCGACTCTGGGCCAGCATTGATACAACGTTTACAACGATTTTGTACAGGTAGATGTTTATATTTTTTCACGCTGTTTTAACAAAAGTTGGAATTGCCAACAGACAACTGTTGTTTTCAGACGAGCGTTTTTTGTATTGTTTTAGATACCGTATTATAAGTGACCTAAGAAACACTGCTCTAGGTCAGCTTTTTCTTTGTCTATTTGGTGGCGATTTTAGAGAACTAATTTGACGATATCATTATCACAAATGAACTATTTATTGCCATTATAAATCAACTTATCCTATGCTGCCTATGGTACTGTACACATGAAATGCTACCTGTGATACTGTACATGTGGAATTCTGCCTATGGTACTGTACACATGGAATGCTACCTATGATACTGTACCAATGGAATACTGCCTATGATAATGTACACATGGAATGCTGCCTATGATACTGTACACATGGAATGCTATCTATGATACTGTACACGTGGAATGCTGCCTATGATACTGTACACATGGAATGCTACCTATGATACTGTACACATGGAATGCTACCTATGATACTGTACACATGAAACGCTACCTATGATACTGTACACATGGAATGATGCCTATGGTACTGTACACATGGAATGCTACATATGATACTGTACACATGGAATGCTACATATGATACTGTACACATTGAATGCTGCCTATGATACTGTACACATGGAATGTTGCCTATGATACTGTACACATGGAATGCTGCCTATGATACTGTACACATGGAATGCTGCCTATGATACTGTACACTTGGAATGCTACCCATGATACTGTACACTTGTAATGCTGCCTATGATACTGTACACATGGAATGCTGCCTATGATACTGTACACATGGAATGCTGCCTATGATACTGTACACATGGAATGCTACCTATGATACTGTACACATGGAATGTTACCTATGATACTGTACACATGAAATGCTACCTATGATACTGTACACATGGAATGCTGCCTATGGTACTGTACACATGGAATGCTACATATGGTACTGTACACATGGAATGCTGCCTATGATACTGTACCCATGGAATGTTGCCTATGATACTGTACACATGGAATGCTGCCGATGATACTGTACACATGGAATGCTGCCTATGATACTGTACACATGGAATGCTACCTATGATACTGTACACTTTTAATGCTACCTATGATACTGTACACATGGAATGCTGCCTATGAGACTGTACACATGGAATGCTGCCTATGATACTGTACACATGGAATGCTACCTATGATACTGTACACATGGAATGCTACCTATGATACTATACACACGGAATGCTGCCTATGATACTGTACACATGGAATGCTACCATTGATACTGTACACATGGAATGCTGCCTATGCTACTGTACACATGGAATGCTGCCTATGATAATGTACACATGGAATGCTACCTATGATACTGTACACATGAAATGCTGCCTATGATACTGTACACATGGAATGCTGCCTATGATACTGTACAAATGGAATGCTACCTATGATACTGTACACATGGAATGCTGCCTATGGTACTGTACACATGGAATGCTGCCTATGATACTGTACACATGGAATGCTGCTTATGATTCTGTACACATGGAATGCTGTATATGGTACTGTACACATGGAATGTTACCCATCATACTGTACATTGCAATGAACCTTTGAAGTAGGATGTAGTCTCACACTTCATGCAAATTAATTCCACTTTATACGATAATAAACCACTCATCTAAGATGATAGCTATGCCATGCTGTAGGTGATTCAGTCTAAATCAGTACCTGTGTGAAGAATGCTACACAAATTCACATTTCTGCTTGTTGCCATAGCTACACAAACATACCATTAAACTATGTCACTGTTGGCGGCCCTGAGATGTCAGTTAAAATCTTCACGAAAAGTCGGCCCAATGTATGCTACTCCAATCGAAACAACATCACCAACGGCATGGCGAGCGGTGATTAGCTAATTCATCAACGTTAATTTATCAAAAATCGAATACGTTTTTTTGCTCCACAATTGTCATATAACGTACACTTGATAAATAGTACAAAGTAACATAGCTTAACGTAGTTTAACAGCTATCCATGTACATATTTTCTTGTAGATTATACACTACCTTTTTGTGTTCTTTTGTCCATGCGTCGCGACTCACCTGCTTTGTGTTAATAAAATGATGGGTCATGTGGTGTAATTGGGATATAGCTATCCGATCAAGATTTTATCTTCCTAAATGGAAGCCGTCCCAACAGTGAAACAACACTGTTTCAACATCTTGTGTTTATGTAAGAGCGAGGCTCTTCTTATCTTCTTGTGGATTCAGAGATGTTGATTTGGCTAGGCTTCAGGGTTGCCCGCTAAATTATTACAATGGAGCGGCCGTTCTAAGTGACGTTAGTCTGCATACATGTATATTACTTATTACTTATTATGTTATTAATATTACTATTATTTCACAGTATTAGTGAAATTGTTCTGTCCTGCAAACGTTGCAGTGGACCAAATCTGTTATTCTACGCCCGACCAATGAAAGAGTGACTCAGCATGTCATATGACGAGGTCAGAAAATCACCGCCGTCATTCATTTGTTATTTAAATTAGAGGGTCCATTTTTGGCTAATTTTAAACATATGACAATGAAGAAAATTGAAATTAGTATGTCCTAACTTTATATTAAAGTTTGTTAAAGTTATCAAATCAAATGAAATCATAACTGCATGTATAATATATTATTGTACAGCGATGATGTATGCATTGAAAATACATTATGTATATCGCAAAGACATATATGCATACGTGAAAATACAACATATAAACTATCAATTAAAATCTAGAATGTTCATTTTCTTAAAATAAAAGCATTAAATACAAATCTATGTACGGCCACTCACCCGCGTGGATTGAACAAGATATTAAAATGTGTTACGGTGTTGATTTCATTAAAATATGGCAAATTCGTTGAAAACGTTACCAAACAATGTTTTACACAGATTATCGAATAGAGAGCAATTTAAAAGGACATGATAATTATCATATAGTGCAAATATTTAATTTTCAAAGAAGTGTGAATAGTTTTTGTTTTTCCATGTTTGAGAGAATTCATCGAGAATCACTATTTAATTGAAACAAATCAATGGTCACTCCAAATAAAATGTATTAGCACGTCTATGTAAATGACAAACCTTACAGTATGTGGCATCTTTGTTTAGAGAAGGGTGTATAGGTTTACTGTGGTAATTACCAGAGGTCACCGTAATACTGTCAAGGGTTCTACCATCTATTATGGTCTTTCAAAGGCACGGTCTCAGTTGAGGGCGTGTGTTTGTGAGATGAATGCCGTATTTATCCGCTTCATAAGATGATATGTCCGCACACGACATCGTACCATTTCAATGTGTAAATAATGCCCCCGTGGGAATGCTCCTTTAACCAATCACGTGGCCGATTAGACTTTGTGTTCAAGGTCCTTATAACTTCGACCTTAGTCAGGTTTCACGCGCATTGAATCGAATTGAAATGTAGAAATACGCTTGTAAAGATATACGCGATAGAAAGTTTAAATTCAGTTCTCATATATCTCATTTATTTAATGTTTTTAGTTCCATTTTTGGAGCTAGAATCAACACACATGTCCCACTTTAAACAGAAAAATATACTACTGTGCTTAACAAAGCTTTTACACATAAATGGTGATCCAATAGACAGAAGACGCTTACCTACTGTTGTTCTGATGTTGGTCCACCGTCTACGACGCTGGCCCAACATCAGAACAACCGTGGGTCAGCGTGTGTGCATGTGTCGTGTGACGTCTATACACGGTTCATTCGCCCCAAAGGGTAATACGGGTGCCGATGGGGCACATGACTATAATGTTACCATTTCTACTCGCCAAGGGGGCAATAAGGGGTGGCTGGAGTACGTCACGGCTATACCCAATTATACGCCCTTAGTCCTTGACCAACGACACGGGTCAAATATCGTGACTTAATGGTCAAGAAATGGTGGTGGGATAAAAACCTAAGAAATGTATTTATTTGGTATCCAGAATCGCACCAAATATGGTGATCAACCACTGATCAATTGACAATAGATAACTATATATTGGATCTGGGAAATAAACCATTTTAAGATATAATTATGTCATAGAGTTATTACATGCAATGCTTCTTTTATGGAGAGTGTCTGTATCTTACTTTTAAATATTTATCTTATAGATTGCACAACCTATTAACATGTTTAAGAAAAGAATCGATATTTTAATGTATAACAAGTTACTGAATTAAAAATAAGATGGCAGGTTATAGGGTATTATTGTGTAAAGCGTTCGCAATAGTAGCGGTTTGAATCAGTATGGGGGAAGCACACCGCGAAAACTTGACCTTTGGCGATGAAAACATTCATAATATCCAGGATAGCATGGCTTTTGACGAAAGTACTCTCTACATCATGTGTACTGATGATTTTACATAGACCTTTATTTGTGATACATTGATATGCATTGAAAGAAGTACTCCGTACAAAATGACAAACAAACCAGAGAAGAATGAAAACTGAATGTAGCCCACATTTTGAGGTCAGTGGTTACGAAGTCACAGGTTATGTATGTGACTCGGCAGAGAATACCCAAAACATTGGCGTAACGTAGGTTATGAGTGGGCCACCATCTACAAGGTTGGTATGACATTGAGCCAGCATTAGCCTTATATGTTCATCCAGTCGCATATCAATCTGAGTGCGCACATCATTAGTGAAGGCGAGTAGGCCCTACATATGGTGAAATACCCACGCATCAAAAGACAATTTAACATTTATTCTAATAGAGCTCCCGTAAATTAAAAATAAGTTTACCATGTTTAAATATCCACAATTTTAGACTGTTACGTTAAGTTTACCATGGTTAAATGTCCACGATGTTGGACTGTGACGTTTAGTTTACCATGTTTATTTGTCCACGATGTTGAACTCTGACGTTGACCTGTTTCCAGTGTGATTTTTGTATTGTTTATTGTGTCATGCCTATAAATGTTGGGTTCTCTGTTTCTCATATGTGATCGCGGAACCTTAGAAGTTAATATAACGAACCGGGCTGCCAAGATATCTATATCTCCATCTAGGCGTGTCATCTGATCTACAGATTGTATGCAAATACTAGCGACATGAGGTTTTCATGGTCAATGGTGCAATTTAAAGGATATTGTCGGCTATTTCTGTGTCAAAACGTGGTCTCATAAAAGACATCACCGGTTATTTCGGTTACAATAAAGTGTGGCCATTAGCTCCAACTGTGTCGCAAATCGCTTTACAAGTAGGAGAATAAAGTAATTGTGCATGACATTAGATACACCAGCTGATCACTGCTTAAGCGCTAGATCAAGGACGTTCATCTGACGCACATCACTGGGGAGGGGTTCACTGACAAGGAATGCACGACTGTCATTGGGCTTCTCATTGATCTACGTAATTTCATCTCGACCAATCAGATCTAGGTGAAGCGCTTTGAACCCCATCACTCGGGTGCATAAAACATAAACAATGTAAAAAACTATTATTTTGAAGGTAAGCTGATTTCTCAATTTCGACAATCAATTTATATTAATGGGACATCAGCCCAAACGACGGGCCACGTATCTGTGCTGCTGGTCCATTTTCAATGCAAGGCTTCCCCTGAAAATGTCCCACTATACTTGCCCAAGTGTTACCATCGTTATGTTACAGCCCGTCCGTGTAGCTTACGTGTCTCCAGGACATTTCGCATCATAGACGTTTTGCCCCCCAAGACGTTTCGCACCCATCTTCAAGACGTTTCGCCCCCGTCGCCGTGACGACTTGTCCCAGTTTAAGACGTTTCACCCCCCCCCCCCCCTGTGAGACGTTTCGCGCCCACGGAAGACGTTTCGCCCCCTATGTGAGACGTTTCGCCCCCTATGTGAGACGTTTCGCCCCCTATTGAGACGTTTCGCCCCCTATCGAGACGTTTCGCCCCCTAGGGAAGACGTTTCGCCCCCTGGGAAAGACGTTTCGCCCCCTCTCTAAATTAAGACTTTTCGAACCCCTATGTGAGACGTTTCACCCGCATTCTTATAGGACATTTCGCACCTTATGCAAGTCGTTTCTACCCCGTTCTCATTGGACGTTTCGCACCCTAGAGAAGACGTTTCGCCCCGTTCTTATAGGACGTTTCGCACCCCAGGGAAGACGTTTCGCCCCCTCAACAAATTAAGATACCTAGCCCCTATATATATTTCTAAAAATAAATAATCAGTCTTCAAATATATACGTAAATGTAATACAACTTACAATATTGCATTAAATTATTTATGTTCCAAGTTTAGGTCGGCGATCAGATCGATAGCACAATAAATTAAAGTGGCTGAATCAAGGAATGAAAACGGTACGTGATAGTGAAATGCATGAACAACAAGGTAGCCTAAGTGGGCACACACACGTCTTTCCTATAAATGGGACGGCACTCTTCTCAATTGTATGTTGTTTTATGATTAGGGTGCGAAACGTCTTTCTTAAAAATAAATATCATGCTGATTTATGAATAACAAGCGAAACGTCTTTCCTAATTATGAAAAGGGTGCGAATCGTCTTTCCAAATTATGACTATAGGGGGCGAAACGTCTTTCTGATTAGGGGGTGAAACGTCTTTCCAAAATATGAAGAGGGGGCGAAACGTCTTTCCTAATAATGAAATGGGTGCGAAACGTCTTTCCTAAATATGATTTGTGGGCGAAACGTCTTTCTGAAATATTGTTTGGGTGCGAAACGTCTTTCTGAAATATGGTTTGGGTGCGAAACGTCTTCCTGAACTATGAAGACGGGGGCGAAACGTCTTTCTTATTTATGGGGAGGGGGCGAAACGTCTTTCCTAAGTATGAGTTAGGGGCGAAACGTCTCACTAAAAAATGGTGCGAACTGACTATGGGGCGAAAAGTCTGTGTACCGCTTACGTTGTCTTCATTGTCAGCCTATATTTCGTTTTACATGACGATATACGTAAGCTTTAAAAATCGATCTAACTTTATCTTTTCTTTTTTTGTGCTATATAGCGTTATCATATTTTTTTCAAAAAAGCCGATTCACAAATACCTTTATTTAAAAAAATGACTTTGTGCAAAACAACTTGAAGCCAGGAAAACAACTTGTAATATGTAGCTTCCGTGTACCATGTGCAATCATGCGCATATTGTACTTGTTCTTCGGTATTATACTCACTGTCTGGCCATGATACGTAGGGATCGTCACGTCGTGGAGCTATACCCATAGCTCTGATGTATTTAGACGTGAGTACTAATTATCACCACATGCAGACGTTTTATTTTATATCCATACCTACTTATTATGTATATATATAGTCTATACCCTGCCAAGAATTAGATAGCAAGCGCTAAAACATGAAGCAAACTGCGCAATGGACTGCGTCATAATCTAATCTGTGTGGTTGTTTTGGCTGCCCTCCTATTCATTCAACAGCTCTTCTGTATATTGCAGAGGAGCTCGGCAGAATCATTCGTATATAAAGAAGGTGGGTCGTTTAAATGACAATTTCTATGCCACATTTGTTAAAGGATCAAGTCAAAACATCACGTATATATTTTAGTCATTATTTTAGTCAAAGTACCTATTGTGCTACTACTTTTTTACTTGAGCAAAAAAGATATATATATATTCTATTTTAGTTGTGAGCATAGATCTACCATATATCATATGCGCGAAGATATGACGTCATCATAACTAAATCGTTTCCACTGCTAACTTAAAAGTAAAAAATAGTTTGCAAACTGGCACCTATAAATACCATGAGATTAAATGATAGATTGTTGCTATATATTTATCGTTCATTTGAATTTAAATATTTTTAGTTTCATAAGCATCTAAAATGCATTATGACTGGAGAAGTAATTATGTTCTATCATTATATTTATAATCATGTATTATAGGTAATAGATAATAGCTTTACGCTAGAAACTGAGTGTGAAACGCGTGTATGCAGCCCATGTCACTGAGCGAGCTATTTTTAAAATCAGCTGATATACCATGGGCCGCAGTGCTTTAAGTGTTGTACATGTACTGGCCATGAAATAGGACCCCGCGTTGATGAATGAATGAATGAATGAATGAATGAATGAATGAATGAAATCTTATATAGCGCATGTATCCAGCCGGCGGCTGTTCAGAGCGCTGTACATCGAGAGTAACTTAGCAAGGCCTGTTATCATTCAAATTCCAACTCAGTCTCCTGGGAGATATACAGCTGAGCTGCCATTGAGGCGCATCAAGCTATTTTCATTCCAAGCGAATTCGCCTTATGTGCCAAGTACTCACACATTGTGGATTTTCTGGGGTCTCGCTGGATGGAAACTGCGCCTACGTCCATTGAGGTTCTTTTACGTCCAACTCTAGGTCAGTCAGACGAGCCATCTGATTTACGTGGTTCTCTGAGCCCCACGAGTGTATACAGCACCTGGCAGTCACCAGGCGGTCACCCATCCAATTATGAACCGGGCGCGACGTCGCCTAACTTCAGTGATAGAGCCAATCACGATGAGCGAACGCCGTATTCCGTATACAATAGATGATAGACTATGGAGAGTTTTCTTTCACCAGAGTTTACCCCTCTCCATCAGCTGCTCAATGGTATACTCATCACCATACCTACACCCTGTGATCCACGTAGCAGCATCATCAACATTTAATATGCAAACATTGTTCATTTGACTGCGGTGTGGGGAAATACAGCACCTGTTCAATAAATAACGTGTGAGCCTTCAGGGGAACACTTTGTTTATTGGACGAGTACCGTCGGTGTTTTACTCTCGTTTGGTGACACTGTGTGAATCACTAATAGTATCTGTACTGTGACAAGTGTAATCAACTAATGTGTCAATATTTATATAGTCACACGGTAACTTTAATCTGTTAATCCGAGCAAGTTTAATGTTTGACCAGTCAGTAGAGCATGCGGAGATGGCAGATGGAAACATAATCACTCCGAATAGTAAGAGGTTTTGTCAAGTAAAAAAAAATCAAAAAATCAGAGAAAAACTCGGAAGTGGGTGGGTGGGTAAAGTCGCAACTCGCATTTGTTTTGTTTTTTTATCATTTGTTTTTTTTTGTTTTGTTTTTACTGTACATGTCTCAAAAAAAATAAGAAATCGGATAGCAGGGTCGGTGGGTGGGTTCTGGCCAATCCGAACCTGGGATTGCATTCATTTTTTGCCTGATTTGGGTCCCAGGAGGTCTCAAGACATAATTTATGCCTGATGTGGAAAAAATACCCCAGTGGCATTTAGAAAGTAACATATTTCCAAAATGGCGGCCGCGCAAACCGTAAAATCTTGATTACCTATTTTGACGACCTTTGCGTCTATCGCCAATAAACAAATGGTGATCAATGGGATTATGGGCCTGTATATATATGCTTTTACATAATGAAAGTGCACCCACTGATGTGATCAAACAAGAAAAGTATTTTTGTTTTAAAATACACAAAAACAGCTCTTGGCGTAAATCGTGTTTCTGTGTAAATTTCCTTGAGGTGAAAAGTGCGATATAACCAGGAATCAGTCGTCTCTGTCTGTGAACAAATGTATTTACCCACACGTTTGAACGGTCTCTCCACTCAATACAAACGAGCTTATTTTGGTCGCCGCCGCGCACGCTTGGCCGCGTATCTATTCAGACCCTGCAGTTTTGACGATCTCTCAAATCTGACATGTGAATGACTCCAGTCTATTATGACTGCACTCTTCATAACCAACATCAGAATCCGATGTTTCCCAGCTGTGTCTTCTTACTTGACGTGGATTAGATTTCCGCTATTTCCACCCTGCAAAGACAAACTTAATAAGTTTAGTGCTCAAATAAGCAGTTCCTACCTTTTGTCTTTACATTACAGGCCTCGTGTGAAAATTACCTTTCAAGAAAACCAATAAAAATATAATAGTTCCAGCATTTAGGAAAGCGGTGGTTCCGATTTTCTTCTAAATAATTTAGACGTAATCCAATGACTTTTCTTTCTTCTTTGATAATAGACGACAGTTTGTGGCACAACCCGAGAACATTTTGAGTGTCAAATAACACATTTAGAGCCTTTTTGAGGTCAGAACCCCCTCCCCCCACATCAACCCCCCCCCCCTCTGGATCCGCCACTACACTTACTTTGGCGAAACATAAGTTCGAATGGGCGGGGTATAGAATACAATTTACTTCTTATCCAATCACGTCATTTTAACTAGCTAATAATCACCCACCATTTCGCTGTTATGTAAGTAAGAGTATCATTCTCTACTTGAATGGTTAAAATATGGATCGACTAGCTGATGCCGTCATGTGGTGGAATATTCAGCCCAAGTATACAGTTACAGCTTAGCCTACTTTAAAAGTAAGTAGTTACTGCCTTTTGATTGTACACGACAGTACTGTTTTATTGGTCGGAAATAGAATAATCGGTCCGAATTCACCACCGTAATTGGTTAGGACCGACCTGTAATATGTTTGCATTCGACTTGACCCATAATTATACAACAATAAAATACTATAAGGTTTGTGATCATTTGAAGAGTTTTGTTTACAAACATTTCACAATCATTTGCACATATTTATATTTGTATCATCAGCACATATCAAATTAAGGATGGGCACTGCGTGTGTAGATAAAACCCGCAGACACTACTCAGACACAATACATATTACATGTCTTTGGTATGGTGCCGTTTATTCTGGGAGTAGCCCCCCCCCCCCGCTTACATATGATTGTAGACAATTCTAGTTATCATGGGAGAGTGAGCTAATAAGAGTGATTGCTGACTACCACTCCTAACTTCTGATAGCGCTCTCTCTGTCATCACCATTCATGTTTGTGTTGTATTACTGCTGATGTGTAAGTGTATGTATGTGTGATATATGATCACCAGAGTAAATAGCCTGCGATATTATACATGGCCGAGTCATGTAATACTGGTTAGGAGCACTAGTTATAACAATAACAGTACATTCTCGTCTTTGTACTGTCTTTGTACTGTTTGTCCAATATTATCTTCCAATTGAGAAACAGACAACAGGAGTTACTCTTTCACCCAGAACAACAAGGGGCGCAATTATTATGATCGATTAAGAATGTAACTGTAAGAAATACTTGATGCCATTGTCATATTGTAAAAGCTATTGTCATATTATAAAAGAAGGATTGCCCATCATACGGATGTATTCGTATTCTATAGATTTAAATTCTATGGATTTAAATTCTATGGATTTAAATGTTTTTAAATTATACGGATTGATTTTATATACATCTATTTTTACATTTGAATAAACCGCCCATTTTCTTTCATTTACGCCTATGTCGGTTGGTATTTCATCAGTAACCTCATCATATTATCACTGGTTATGCCATGAGAGATAACTATACATGGCTATTGTTTAAGGACATTTACATGTAGGGCCTAATCCCGAACACAACATTCTCTGTGATACATTCTCAGCAACCCCCCTCCTCAAATTAAGTTTGAAAATCATAAACAGGTAAATATATAAACATCGCCATCGATGTCATATAGGCCAGGGTGGGGCTGAATACGACGTGCAAAACCGTCCAAGGAGCATATGGCGACTTCTAACTAATATAGGTAGAGCAGCATGGCGCTCACAGATGGCAACACGGCACTCAAGAGGGACAACATGGCACAGCGCCATGTTAGAAATGGCTATATATAGATGAAGCACTTTGTGGAATTGGAAAAAGTATTTACAATTAATTACATAATTACATTATTATTATTATTATGATTTAATATTTTAAAAGAAGATATTTTCATATCGATTCAAATTTTCTGAGCCAGCATTTCATTAGTGTCGCGAATTATGATTTTACGTGCTAGCACATTATTGCGAATTCTGGATTTTTCTGGGCAACCCTGTAAAAGAGAAAGCAAGGTGAACAAGTAAAGCTGGTTTTCAACAGTGCTGTCATAGATAGCGAGACGAATAGGATAATAGATATAATGATGATAATGGGGCTTATTTCGCCGGCTTGTTCTTACATATAATCACCATTGTATGCTCAGCTATTTACTGTGCGGAGATTGTTCAGCGAGTCTGACATGTTTATTATTACTGTACACCATACTTGCCGATTTTCCAGCGTTTGTATGCGACCTACATTTATTTAGAAAACATTTTGGAAAGTGTATTTTTACAGACACTAGCCCCTATTATTATTGATAAGATTTATTCTCACATAATTTTGTCTCTTTCCATATTAGAAGGCACACATTTCCAGGATGAATCTGACAAAGAGTTTATTTGTTATGTAGTTATCATAATATATCTATATATAGACTCTACATGTGGGTGATTATAGACTATATATAATTATTACTTTAAGTGTCTCGTTATTTGATACATTCTCTACGCATATAGGAGGGGATAAGTCGGGTATTAGATGACATAATGCCGACCCACACACGAGGCGTTGACCCACTTACGGCGTAATGTTGGTTCACCGTCTGCGACGCTGGCCCAACAGTGGATTGACGTTTCGTATTAGCGGAGTAGGCCCTATGTGTACATAGGCTAAAATATAGAAGTTTAACCTCGTCCCAAAATTAAGTTGAGAATTCGACCCTGAATATAAGCCTACCATTACTTGTCCCAGCGCTCAGAACACCTGGTTACTATATATTATGGACCAATGCCAGATCAGCGTTGTACGCGATCGCCTTACATTAAACCAGCCATTCCTAACTGGGACTCCTCGCTCCACGCCCTCACCTTCATATAATAATAATCATAACACTCAGGTTTCCGTTAGCTTATCTGCCCAGTTATTACATCAGTGTGAGCTAGCGCCCCGGGATATTCCCAGGTCATGTCGCTGTAGTAGTCTACCCTCTAATCTCTAGTGTACCCGCCTGTTAGCGGTCAATTGCTGACCTTAAGGAGAGTCTACCCGACCACCTGTAAGACCAAACACATTGTATGAAAAATATATGTACTAGGTCAAATAAAACATTTCTGATTCAGATTCTGCATAACGGTCGTCTGACCCTTTAATCACTAGTAGGGCCTACTACGTGTATGCATAACGGCCGTCTGACCCTTTAGGCTCTAGTTGGCCTACTACATGTATGCATAACGGTCGTCTGACCCTTTAATCTCTAGTACCACATGTATGTATAACAGTCGATTTATCAGACAATCCTACGATTAATAAAATGGAGTGAAGGCGAGGCACTTCACGCTGAATGCAATGTATTATTGATGTGCGAATTATGACTATTGCTAATAATAAATAGATTCTAGAGGGTGTAAACATACATGTACACTTATCAGAGATATAAAGACTACAAGAAGAGCAACATGTGCAGCGCATTAACGATTAAAAAATACATAAATGACTTTTTTACGAAGTGAAAGTTCTGGGTGTAGTGGATGCAATTTAAAGCAAACCGTACATCAATCGTTTGCGTAATTCCCATGATTACGTCACCGATAACAGTTATAACCTATTACAATCAAAACCACCACGAAATCCAATTGTGAATTTCACCGATTTGAAATCATGTCCCGACCTACAACTCAAAGTCGGTAAAAATACACGTAGTGTTTTCAATTTAAAATTGTTGAATAAATAGGTTTTACAAATTGTATTACTTTAATTATTACTTTAATGAACGTGGGGTTTAAAAGACACCACCCACCCACCCCTGTCCATTTTTTTAAAAAAATTTGAAACATGTACAATAACAAAAAACAACACAAAAAAGACAACATTTAAAAAAAAAAAATCCGAGTTGGGGCTTGACCCACCCACCCACTTCCGAGTTTTCTCAGATTTGATAAAACTCCTAAGATGACGTGAACCACGCCAGATAAGCTAGCTGAGAATAGCACGTCTAATCAGTCCAGATTACCACATGTACATTACGTCCAGCAATAGAATCCTGATCGATCAGTGGCGCACACCAGTATCATAGCTATAAGCTTTCAGATAAGTAAAGCTTATCTGATTTTTAGTCCAGACAGAGATCCGATTCAATGCTGTTTGAAACCAAGGCGAACGTCCTCGACGTTAACCTTGGTTTGAAACCACGTTTATGCATTATCTGTTCACCATTCATGAATTCTGAACCAGATATAAAAGGTTGTAGTTTGCACGTTTTATCCTTGTCTAGCCTGGGTGGAGGGTGATGAGAGGCACATTGCCGTATCACATCTGCTTCTTTCATCCATGCGCCCCACACGTCTGTCATAATAATACCTTTATCAAGTAGCCGTCAATTCATAATATATAAGTAAAACAAATGTCGTCATATTAAATAATTGACAAATTAAATAATTTAAATTTAAATTAGGGGTGAACTATTTTTAAATTTTGTTTTATCGTTAACATGTTTAAAAACTGATATTTAATGTCTAGAAAATGCGCGACATTAATACAATGCTTCAATAACGTCAATCCAATGCTTCCATAACATCGGTCCAATGCTTCTATGACGCTAATCCAATGCTTCTTTGACGTCAATCGAATGTTTCTATAACATCAGTCCAATGCTTCTATGACGTCAACCCAATTCTTCTATGATGTCAATCCAATGCTTCCATAAGGTCAGTCCAATGCTTCTATGACGTCAAACCAATGCTTCTATGACGTCAATCCAATGCTTATATGACCTCAATCCAATGCTTCTATGACGTCAACCCAATGCTTCTATGACGTCAATCCAATGCTTCCATAAGGTCAGTCCAATGCTTCTATGACGTCAACCCAATGCTTCTATGACGTCAATCCAATGCTTCCATAACATCAGTCCTATGCTTCTATGACGCTAATCAAATGCTTCTATGACGTTAGTCCAATGCTTCTATAACGTTAACCAATGATTCTATGACATTGATTCAATGCTTCTTTGACGTCAATCCAATGTTTGCATGACGTTAACCCACTGCTTCTATGACGTCAACCCAATGCTTCTTTGACGTCAACCCAATGCTTCTATGACGTCAATCCAATGATTCCATAACGTCAATCCAATGTTTCTATGACGTTAATCCAATGCTTCTATGACGTTACTTCAATGCTTCTATGACGTCAATTCAATGCTTCTATGACGTCAGTCCAATGCTTCCATAACGTCAGTCCAATGCTTCCATAACGTCAGTCCAATGCTTCCATAACGTCAGTCCAATGCTTCTATGACGTTACTCCAATGCTTCTATAACGTTAATCCAATGTTTCTATGACGTTAATCCAATGCTTTTATGGCGTTAAATCAATGCATATATAACGTCAATCGAATGTTCCTATGACGCTAACGCAATGTTCCTATGACGTTAACGCAATGTTTGTAAGACGTCAATTCAATCGTCAGTCTAATGCTTCCATAACGTCAGTCCAATGCTTCTATGACGTCAATTCAATGCTTCTATGACGTCAGTCCAATGCTTCCATAACGTCAGTCCAATGCTTCCATAACGTCAGTCCAATGCTTCCATAACGTCAGTCCAATGCTTCTATGACGTTAATCCAATGCTTCTATAACGTTAATCCAATGTTTCTATGACGTTAATCCAATGCTTTTATGGCGTTAAATCAATGCATATATAACGTCAATCGAATGTTCCTATGACGCTAGCGCAATGTTCCTATGACGTTAACGCAATGTTTGTAAGACGTTAACGTTATTTTTTTTATGATGCCGGTGAGCATCATGCACAAACATCGCTAGTTTTTTTTGTTCACTACCTTCTTTTGTGGCCGGTTTCTGTCTTCGAATCCCGGCCGGTCGTATGTTTTTCATCGGAGTTGTGCATATGCAGTGCCTCAAACTGAGTGTACAGTGCTGTCTATGATCCTGTGCACTATAAAGAATCCTTCATCTTATTCGTGAAGAGTAGGACTTCGGGTTTCCTTCTGTCGCGATATTACCATAATTTTGGACAAAGCGACGTAAAACATTATTCACTGCACCCACCCCTGAACAACAGACAGCGAGTTTAGGAGATTGTGCCAAGAACTAGTATTATCAAAGGGACAATTCCCAACACGGGACGTTGATACATTGTTTTGTTGATGTTGTGTAGTAGTAGTAGTAGTAATATTTTATTTTTTCTCACCCAATATACATAAAACAATACATCGAAATTTCAGATAAAACATTGGCCACTCAAATTGAGTTATGAGAGACATGTTACAAACATTCCTATTTTTCTAAAACGGTAAAATATCATATCATTGCATATAATTACTTAAAATATTTTTTACATAATTTACACAAATAAATTATTTAAAACAGATAAGAGCATACTATAATCATGTGTCAGCGTCGCAGATCTTGCCTCGACTTCAAAAGAATATTGGTTTAATGCAGGCTATAGCATTGAGAAAAAAACACGCATATAAGCGAACATTGTAGGCCTATTACTTTTTTAATTATAAAGATTATAATTATATTCGCTCACATATAATTATTTTGGCACATATCATTAATGTGTACAATGTCAATGGACTAAATGACAATATTCATTCAGTACACATTCATCACAAATGCAAAAGCTTGTGAAAAAAGAAATTCGTTTCCTCCATTCCTAATCATTTTTACAGATCGAAAATTTCGTTTATTTCCACGGTTAATTAAGAGATTGTGGTCCGTCAAACATAAACAGGATAGACTATTTTTCTATGTACACAATTAATTATAACCGCACAGTATATTTTCAACAGTTGGTAATTCTTCCGGCCAAAGTATGGTATTCTACTCCTATTAAAAAAACCCATTTGCCTCAGTGAAGGTGACTAGTTGATTAGCCTGCGCTGCGTGAAAGAACATTTGCCTCAGTGAAGGTGACTAGTTGATTAGCCTGCGCTGAGTGACAAGACCATTTGCCTCAGTGAGGGTGACTAGTTGATTGGCCTGCGCTGAGTGACAGACCATTTGCCTCAGTGAAGGTGACTAGTTGATTACCTTGCGCTGCGTGACAAGACCATTTGCCTCAGTGAAGGTGACTAGTTGATTAGACTGCGCTGAGTGACAGACCATTTGCCTCAGTGAATGTGACTAGTTGATTACCTTGCGCTGAGTGACAAGACCATTTGCCTCAGTGAGGGTGACTAGTTGATTAGCCTGCGCTGAGTGACAAGACCATTTGCCTCAGTGGAGGTGACTAGTTGATTAGCCTGCGCTGCGTGACAAGACCATTTGCCTCAGTGAAGGTGACTAGTTGATTAGCCTGCGCTGAGTGACAGACCATTTGCCTCAGTGAGGGTGACTAGTTGATTACCTTGCGCTGAGTGACAGACCATTTGCCTCAGTGAGGGTGACTGGTTGATTAGCCTGCGCTGAGTGACAGACCATTTGCCTCAGTGAGGGTGACTAGTTGATTAGCCTGCGCTGAGTGACAGACCATTTGCCTCAGTGAAGGTGACCAGTTGATTAGCCTGTGCTGAGTGACAGATCATTTGCCTCAGTGAGGGTGACTAGTTGATTAGCCTGCGCTGAGTGACAGACCATTTGCCTCAGTGAGGGTGACTAGTTGATTAGCCTGCGCTGAGTGACAGACCATTTGTCTCAGTGAGGGTGACTAGTTGATTACCTTGCGCTGAGTGACAGAACATTTGCCTCAGTGGAGGTGACTAGTTGATTAGCCTGCGCTGAGTGACAGACCATTTGCCTCAGTGAGGGTGACTAGTTGATTAGCCTGCGCTGAGTGACAGACCATTTGCCTCAGTGAGGGTGACTAGTTGATTAGCCTGCGCTGAGTGACATACCATTTGTCTCAGTGAAGGTGACTAGTTGATTGGCCTGCGCTGAGTGACAGACCATTTGCCTCAGTGAGGGTGACTAGTTGATTAGCCTGCGCTGAGTGACAGACCATTTGCCTCAGTGAGGGTGACTAGTTGATTAGCCTGCGCTGAGTGACAGACCATTTGCCTCAGTGAAGGTGACTAGTTGATTAGCCTGCGCTGAGTGACAGACCATTTGTCTCAGTGAAGGTGACTAGTTGATTACCTTGCGCTGAGTGACAAACCATTTGCCTCAGTGAAGGTGACCAGTTGATTAGCCTGTGCTGAGTGACAGATCATTTGCCTCAGTGAAGGTGACTAGTTGATTACCTTGCGCTGAGTGACAGACCATTTGCCTCAGTGAGGGTGACTGGTTGATTGGCCTGCGCTGAGTGACAGACCATTTGCTTCAGTGAAGGTGACTAGTTGATTACCTTGCGCTGAGTGACAGACCATTTGCCTCAGTGAGGGTGACTGGTTGATTGGCCTGCGCTGAGTGACAGACCATTTGCCTCAGTGGAGGTGACTAGTTGATTACCTTGCGCTGAGTGACAAACCATTTGCCTCAGTGAGGGTGACTAGTTGATTACCTTGCGCTGAGTGACAAGACCATTTGCCTCAGTGAGGGTGACTAGTTGATTAGCCAGCGCTGAGTGACAGACCATTTGCCTCAGTGAGGGTGACTAGTTGATTAGCCTGCGCTGAGTGACAGACCATTTGCCTCAGTGAAGGTGACTAGTTGATTAGCCTGCGCTGAGTGACAGACCATTTGTCTCAGTGAAGGTGACTAGTTGATTACCTTGCGCTGAGTGACAAACCATTTGCCTCAGTGAAGGTGACCAGTTGATTAGCCTGTGCTGAGTGACAGATCATTTGCCTCAGCGGAGGTGACCAGTTGATTAGCCTGCGCTGAGTGACAGACCATTTGCATCAGTGAAGGTGACTAGTTGATTACCTTGCGCTGAGTGACAAACCATTTGCCTCAGTGAGGGTGACTAGTTGATTACCTTGCGCTGAGTGACAAGACCATTTGCCTCAGTGAGGGTGACTAGTTGATTGGCCTGCGCTGAGTGACAGACCATTTGCTTCAGTGAAGGTGACTAGTTGATTACCTTGCGCTGAGTGACAAGACCATTTGCCTCCGTGAGGGTGACTAGTTGATTAGCCTGCGCTGAGTGACAGACCATTTGCCTCAGTGAAGGTGACTAGTTGATTAGCCTGCGCTGAGTGACAGACCATTTGCCTCAGTGAAGGTGACTAGTTGATTACCTTGCGCTGAGTGACAAACCATTTGCCTCAGTGAAGGTGACTAGTTGATTAGCTTGCGCTGAGTGACAGACCATTTGGCTCAGTGGAGGTGACTAGTTGATTAGCCTGCGCTGAGTGACAGACCATTTGCCTCAGTGAAGGTGACTAGTTGATTAGCCTGCGCTGAGTGACAGACCATTTGCCTCAGTGAAGGTGACTAGTTGATTACCTTGCGCTGAGTGACAAACCATTTGCCTCAGTGAAGGTGACTAGTTGATTAGCTTGCGCTGAGTGACAGACCATTTGGCTCAGTGGAGGTGACTAGTTGATTAGCCTGCGCTGAGTGACAGACCATTTGCCTCAGTGAAGGTGACTAGTTGATTACCTTGCGCTGACTGACAAACCATTTGCCTCAGTGAGGGTGACTAGTTGATTACCTTGCGCTGAGTGACAGACCATTTGCCTCAGTGAAGGTGACTAGTTGATTACCTTGCGCTGAGTGACAAACCATTTGCCTCAGTGAAGGTGACTAGTTGATTACCTTGCGCTGAGTGACAAACCATTTGCCTCAGTGAAGGTGACCAGTTGATTAGCCTGCGCTGAGTGACAAACCATTTGCCTCAGTGAAGGTGACTAGTTGATTAGCTTGCGCTGAGTGACAGACCATTTGCCTCAGTGAGGGTGACCAGTTGATTGGCCTGCGCTGAGTGACAGACCATTTGCCTCAGTGAAGGTGACTAGTTGATTACCTTGCGCTGAGTGACAAACCATTAGCCTCAGTGAAGGTGACTAGTTGATTAGCCTGCGCTGAGTGACAGACCATTTGCCTCAGTGGA
Organism: Flabesymbios commensalis; assembly: GCA_964017125.1. Classification (NCBI taxonomy): domain Eukaryota; kingdom Metazoa; phylum Annelida; class Polychaeta; order Terebellida; family Flabelligeridae; genus Flabesymbios; species Flabesymbios commensalis. The sequence continues at coordinate 62,746,941 of OZ024915.1, forward strand.
GGTGACCAGTTGATTGGCCTGCGCTGAGTGACAGACCATTTGCCTCAGTGAGGGTGACTAGTTGATTAGCTTGCGCTGAGTGACAGACCATTTGCCTCAGTGAGGGTGACTAGTTGATTAGCTTGCGCTGAGTGACAGACCATTTGCCTCAGTGAAGGTGACTAGTTGATTAGACTGTGCTGCGTGACAGACCATTTGCCTCAGTGAAGGTGACTGGTTGATTGGCCTGCGCTGAGTGACAAGACCATTTGCCTCAGTGAGGGTGACTAGTTGATTACCTTGCGCTGAGTGACAAGACCATTTGCCTCAGTGAGGGTGACTGGTTGATTGGCCTGCGCTGAGTGACAAGACCATTTGCCTCAGTGAGGGTGACTAGTTGATTAGCCTGCGCTGAGTGACAGACCATTTGCCTCAGTGGAGGTGACTAGTTGATTAGCCTGCGCTGAGTGACAGACCATTTGCCTCAGTGGAGGTGACTAGTTGATTAGCCTGCGCTGAGTGACAGACCATTTGCCTCAGTGAGGGTGACTAGTTGATTAGCCTGCGCTGCGTGACAGACCATTTGCCTCAGTGAAGGTGACTAGTTGATTACCTTGCGCTGAGTGACAAGACCATTTGCCTCAGTGAAGGTGACTAGTTGATTACCTTGCGCTGAGTGACAAACCATTTGCCTCAGTGAAGGTGACCAGTTGATTAGCCTGCGCTGAGTGACAACCATTTGCCTCAGTGAGGGTGACTAGTTGATTAGCTTGCGCTGAGTGACAAGACCATTTGCCTCAGTGGAGGTGACTAGTTGATTGGCCTGCGCTGAGTGACAGACCATTTGCCTCAGTGGAGGTGACCAGTTGATTAGCTTGCGCTGAGTGACAAGACCATTTGCCTCAGTGGAGGTGACTAGTTGATTGGCCTGCGCTGAGTGACAGACCATTTGCCTCAGTGGAGGTGACCAGTTGATTAGCTTGCGCTGAGTGACAGACCATTTGCCTCAGTGAAGGTGACCAGTTGATTGGCCTGACTAGTTGATTAGCCTTCGCTGAGTGACAGACCATTTGCCTCAGTGAAGGTGACTAGTTGATTAGCCTGCGCTGAGTGACAGACCATTTGCCTCAGTGAAGGTGACCAGTCAATTAGCCTGCGCTGAGTGACAGACCATTTGTCTCAGTGAAGGTGACTAGTTGATTACCTTGCGCTGAGTGACAAACCATTTGCCTCAGTGAAGGTGACCAGTTGATTAGCCTGTGCTGAGTGACAGACCATTTGCCTCAGTGGAGATGACCAGTTGATTAGCCTGTGCTGAGTGACAGACCATTTGCCTCAGTGGAGGTGACCAGTTGATTAGCCTGCGCTGAGTGACAGACCATTTGTCTCAGTGAAGGTGACTAGTTGATTAGCTTGCGCAGAGTGACAAGACCATTTGCCTCATTGAGGGTGACTAGTTGATTACCTTGCGCTGAGTGACAAGACCATTTGCCTCAGTGAGGGTGACTAGTTGATTGGCCTGCGCTGAGTGACAGACCATTTGCCTCAGTGAGGGTGACCAGTTGATTGGCCTGCGCTGAGTGACAGACCATTTGCCTCAGTGAAGGTGACTAGTTGATTACCTTGCGCTGAGTGACAAACCATTTGCCTCAGTAAAGGTGACTAGTTGATTAGCCTGCGCTGAGTGACAAACCATTTGCCTCAGTGAAGGTGACTAGTTGATTAGCCTGCGCTGAGTGACATACCATTTGCCTCAGTGAAGGTGACTAGTTGATTAGCTTGCGCTGAGTGACAGACCATTTGCCTCAGTGAATGTGACTAGTTGATTGGCCTGTGCTGAGTGACAGACCATTTGCCTCAGTGAAGGTGACTAGTTGATTGGCCTGCACTGAATGACAGACCATTTGCCTCAGTGAGGGTGACCAGTTGATTAGCTTGCGCTGAGTGACAGATCATTTGCCTCAGTGAAGGTGACTAATCGATTAGCTTGCGCTGAGTGACAGACCATTTGCCTCAGTGAAGGTGACTAGTTGATTAGCCTGCGCTGAGTGACAGAACATTTGCCTCAGTGAGGGTGACCAGTTGATTAGCTTGCGCTGAGTGACAGACCATTTGCCTCAGTGGAGGTGACTAGTTGATTAGCTTGCGCTGAGTGACAGACCATTTGCCTCAGTGAGGGTGACTAGTTGATTAGCCTGCGCTGAGTGACAGACCATTTGCCTCAGTGAGGGTGACTAGTTGATTGGCCTGCGCTGAGTGACAAACCATTTGCCTCAGTGAGGGTGACTAGTTGATTACCTTGCGCTGAGGGACAGACCATTTGCCTCAGTGAAGGTGACCAGTTGATTAGCCTGCGCTGAGTGACAGACCATTTGCTTCAGTGAAGGTGACTAGTTGATTACCTTGCGCTGAGTGACAAGACCATTTGCCTCAGTGAGGGTGACTAGTTGATTAGACTGCGCTGCGTGACAGACCATTTGCCTCAGTGAGGGTGACTAGTTGATTAGCTTGCGCTGAGTGACAGACCATTTGCCTCAGTGAGGGTGACCAGTTGATTAGCCTGCGCTGAGTGACAGACCATTTGCCTCAGTGAGCGTGACTAGTTGATTAGCCTGCGCTGAGTGACAGACCATTTGCCTCAGTGAGGGTGACTAGTTGATTAGCCTGCGCTGAGTGACAGACCATTTGCCTCAGTGAGGGTGACTAGTTGATTGGCCTGCGCTGAGTGACAGACCATTTGCCTCAGTGAAGGTGACTAGTTGATTAGCCTGCGCTGAATGACAGACCATTTGCCTCAGTGAAGGTGACTAGTTGATTAGACTGCGCTGCGTGACAGACCATTTGCCTCAGTGAAGGTGACTAGTTGATTAGCTTGCGCTGAGGGACAGACCATTTGCCTCAGTGAGGGTGACCAGTTGATTAGCCTGCGCTGAGTGACAGACCATTTGCTTCAGTGAAGGTGACTAGTTGATTACCTTGCGCTGAGTGACAGACCATTTGCCTCAGTGAAGGTGACTAGTTGATTACCTTGCGCTGAGTGACAGACCATTTGCCTCAGTGAAGGTGACTAGTTGATTAGCCTGCGCTGAGTGACAGACCATTTGCCTCAGTGGAGGTGACTAGTTGATTACCTTGCGCTGAGTGACAGACCATTTGCCTCAGTGAAGGTGACTAGTTGATTAGCCTGCGCTGAATGACAGACCATTTGCCTCAGTGAAGGTGACTAGTTGATTGGCCTGCACTGAATGACAGACCATTTGCCTCAGTTCGCTGTGTGACAGACCGCTTTACTCTATTCTTATCTTGTAAGTAATAATATTGTTGTTGGGACCTCTTTATTTTTCATGGATTATACCATATTTTATAAAATTATCCTTATTTAAAATATGTATTTTGGATCTAAAAATTGACTTATGAAATTTTAGTTGTATGAATTGACTCGGGATCAAATGGACGTGGTGGAACATCAGTCAAAATAACCTGGCTATTTTAATTATCAACATCAGATAAGTGACAGTGCCGCTATTGTACCCCTTTATTTACTCTCATTTTGTTTGTGTTTCAGATTTCCATGCTTGGCATGTTTTGACCAGTGAGACTGACCAGTGAGACGGCCCTCTGGAGAAGCTCATCTTGAACTGTCACCATACCAGGTGTGATTGTTCAAGAGGCTGGTGGTGGTGGTGGTGGTCATACGGGTCCAATGCGTACCATCACTATGACATCGGCTCTGGAGCACCATGGAGTTGGGAGTTTGCCAGGTTCACTACCCTACAAATCTAACTGTGACATAGATCCAGAACATACGCCATGCAAAGTGGCTCAGAAAAACAAAATGGACGTCAAAAACTCGCTGCCTAAAACAGGCAGTTTTACTGAAGCTAAGCTTTCCCTGACTAAGAACACTCCATCTCCCCCAACAAGTCCATCGCTGAAACACAACACTATCTCTTCAGGCCTGAAACATAACACCCCCTCCCCAGGCCGCTCCCCCCTCTCTAAAATCAATACATCTCCTCTCGTGAATGCTCAGCTAATGAAAATGTCACCTCGCAGTTTGAGCTACATTGAAGAGACTGAGGAAGATGATGCTTGTGAGGCGTGTAGCCCAGAACAAGGTAGAAATAACAATCAAATAATCATTATGGAACAAAACACTAGTGTACACCAATCTGGAGATCCTAATTCCAGATGCAGCGAGCGATGTAGACGTGCTGGTAATACTAGTGTAGATTTAACGAGACCTCGATGTGTACATCCAGTGTCTCGGGTGAACAGTAGCTGCCCGATATGTAGTAATGTGGATTTTAAATGTGACAACGGGATTCATGTCCCAGCTTCAAGTTCGCCATTAGAATTGGCCATAAGCTTACCCAGTAGTCGATCAGACCCTGGGTTTCCTCACACAGAGATACTGGAGTATGAGTGTAGTCCCTATCATAGGGCGCCAGGAGCAGTAGCTCGTCCTGAGAGTGCCACAGACCTGGATGTATCCCCATCACACCAAGTGATACCTAGTATAGTAGTGCAGGACACCGCGGGATTAGGTGAGGTGTGTAGTGTTTCCTCACCTGAGGACTACAGCACGTCTGAGGATGAGGCCACCCCCTCTCACACACCCTCACAGCTTCTCATTGATGGCGTCCTACTCGATCCCCGTGTCCTGGAAGCCAAGATGCTAGCAGCTCAGAACAGATCCAGTGACGAGGATGACGAGATACACGAGGACGAAATGAACGAGCTGCGAGCAATGACGGCTAGACTGAACTTGTCCACGAGACGCCCTAGTTATGTAGCCTGGAAAGAAAAACACATGAAGAAGAAAGTCCGGAAGCACACTCTGGGGTCTAAAGGGTCTGAAGGGTTATCTTCTGGCTCTGACAGAGACAGTGACGTCTCTCTAAACAGTGATACACAACA